>JAMPIV010008511.1:0-32203 GCA_024509875.1 Oreohelix idahoensis
TATGATGGGGTAATTGGAGGGGAGGTATTGGTTGTGTGTTTTGTTTGGTTGTTGGTAGATTAGAATTGGGGTATGTTATGATGTTTTTTAGATATTGTCTGTATTTTTTTAATTGTGGATTGATTATTTTTATGATTATTATGACCACCTAGACCTGATAGGGATGTTTTTTGAATTTTTGATTAGCAGCAGTACAGAGGCGTATATTCCACCAAAATGGTTTTGTTCATGGGAGCATCAGGCAACCTATTACTCTTAAGGGTTCTACAGGCAGCGTGGTACAATAAGACCATACCAAAGGATTGGGAGATTGCCATCATAACACCAATTTTCAAAAAGGGTGACAATCGACAGTGGGGAAACCATAGAGGCATATCCCTTCTCAGTGTCCATGGTAAAATCTACTCTAGAATCCTAGAGCAGAGACTCCGTCGCCTAGCTGAACCACAATTGGATGAGGTCCAGTGCGGATTCCGAGTGAACCAAAGTACTCAAGACCTAATCTTCACACTCAGACAGCTGAGTGAAAAGGCCCTTGAGTATAAGAGTGAGATCCATCTTTGTTTCATAGACCTGGAAAAGGCGTTTGACAGGGTCCCCTGGAGCAAACTTTGGGACTGTTTGGCAAGGAAGAACATTCCAGCACCTCTGATTCATGCTATACAGAGCTTCTACAAGTCTTGCAGAATCTATGTGAGGACAGCAAACTATAAGTCAGAAGAGTTCAGGACCATCACTGGTGTAAGACAAGGTGATATCCTGTCACCTTACCTTTTCATACTCCTCATGGACGATGTCATCAAGGCATGTAAGGAGAAAACAAGAAAGTATTCAGTGGGGTACTGGAAGATGAGACAGGTCTGTATTTTGGAGCTGGCAATTGCTGATGATGTTGCCCTGATTGCTAAATCAGAGGCACATCTCCAATCCAACCTGCAAGTCTGGAAGGAAGAGCTGGAGAAGAGAGGGATGGTCATAAGCAGCTCTAAAACAAAATGCATGGTGATATCACGAGAAGAAAGGAAACATCAGATTAAGCTGGGAGAACAGGTCCTGGAGCAGGTCGACCACTTCAAATACCTCGGAGCTATTATAGGCCAAAAGGGAGGCATCAAAGAAGAGTTGGCCACTCAAAAAGCAGCAGCTGGGAGACTTTTTCAGGTCATAAATCGAGGATTCCTCAGCAAGAGAGAGGTTGGTAAGAAAACAAAAATGGCTGTATACCGCTCCACCTATGTCCCAGTCTTGACATATGGATGCGAGTCATGGGCAATGACTACAACCCACAAAAGCCAGATCCAAACCTCAGAAATGAGGTATCTGAGGAAGGTGGTTGAAGTAACAAGAAGAAACATGGTACATAACCAGATGATACGTCAAGGCCTTAAATCCCACCCCCTGCAGACCCAAGTAGAACAGTCCCAACTAAGATGGTTTGGCCATGTCTGCAGAATGGGAGAAGATCGGCTACCATGACAAGCATGGGAAACTAAGAGCCAAGGATCCAGACCCCCAGGATGACCCAGAGTCCACTGGGAGGACAACATTAGACAATCTTTGAAGGACCGAGGACTAGAATGGAACCAGGCCAGGAGGAAGACAGCCGATAGGATAGTCTGGCGCTCTCTCTTCCAAACCTCTACACCTCACGGTAGAAGGGGAACGACTAAGTAAGTAAGCAAGTTTGTGATACTTTTTTATGTTTTCATGCAGGTAGGAATTGTCTGTCAGAATACAAGACTTAGTAGGAAATATATAAAGATGTGTTGAGTCTTTATTATGTCACCCTCATAACTGATTTTACTTATGTGTTATCATACAGTGTTACACTAGAAAGATGTCTACTGAAGTTATATCTCATTAATTTAACTAAGATGTTGCAGCTACTTATAATAACTGTCATGTAATCAGTGAAAGATATTTTTTGAATATTTTTTTTTTAAATCCCAGTTACATAACATTTTAAAAATAAGTATAATTTTATTATTTAATGTTGAATTGTTTTGCAAATGTAACATATGATGCAGAAATGGTTACACTACAATAAAGTTTGACTGTTGTTTATTATTCTAATAATATTTTTTTTTGTCTTCTTTGTAAAATATCATATATATAATTTTTGTATATTTTTCCTCTTGACTTTCCTTAAGTTTTTAAAATTCACATAAATATAAGTTAAAACAATATTTCTTTTACATCTAACTATGGTAGTCTGTTCAATTACAAACAGTTTAATGTGTAACACTCTTGGTAGACTTAAAATTAAAATGTATCAAGGACTATCAGAAGTCAGATTTGTCAGAGTATGAGAAAATAATACAAAACATCAGGTCTGAAGAGAGTTAAAGAGTCACACAAGAACACACACAGGAGAGAAACCTTATAAGTGTGATGTTTGTGGTGTGAGATTTTTAAAATACACTACTCTAAGAAGGCATATAGGGGAAAAGCCATATAGGTGTGATCTTTGTGGTGATGCATTTTCTCAGGCTACTCAGATAAAGAGACGTGTTGAAACACATTGGAGAGCTGTATAAATGTGAGTTTTGTTGTATTAGGTTTTCTCAAGTCTGTATTCTAAAACAGCACACAAGACATACTTGAGAGCAAATTTCTAAGTGTGATGTTTGTTGTATTAGGTTTTCTCAAGTCTGTATTCTAAAATTACACACAACAATTTACAAAACAGACATGAGAGACAATTTGTAGTGCAATGTGTGTGGTGTTGAGTTTACCCAAGTCTATATTCTAAAACTGCACACTAGACGTACATCAGAGATAATTTTTGTGATGTTTACCTTACACAATGTAATGCAAGTTTATTCATTTATTATTCTTCAGCCCCCTATTCACATATTATCTTACTTACTTACTTAGTCGTTCCCCTTCTACCGTGAGGTGTAGAGGTTTGGAAGAGAGAGCGCCAGACCATTCTATCAGCTGTCTTCTTCCTGGCCTGGTTCCATTCTAGTCCTCGGTCCTTCAAAGATTGTCTAATGTTGTCCTCCCAGCGGACTCTGGGTTGTCCTGGAGGTCTGGATCCCTGGCTCTTTGTTTCCCATGCTTGTCGTGGTAGCCGATCTTCTCCCATTCTGCAGACATGGCCAAACCATCTTAGTTGGGACTGTTCTATTTGGGTCTGCAGCGGATGGGATTTTAGGCCTTGACGGATCGTCTGGTTGCGGACCATGTCTCTTCTTGTTACTTCAACCACTTTCCTCAGATACCTCATTTCTGAGGTTTGGATCTGGCTTTTGTGGGTTGTAGTCATTGCCCACGACTCGCATCCATATGTCAAGACTGGGACATAGGTGGAGCGGTATACAGCCATCTTCAATTTTCTTACCAACCTCTTTCTTGCTGAGGAATCCATGATTTATGGCCTGAAAAAGTCTCCCAGCCGCTGCTTTTCGAGTGGCCAACTCTTCTTTGATGCCTCCCTTTCGGTCTATAATAGCTCCGAGATATTTAAAGTGGTCGACCTGCTCCAGGACCTGTTCTCCCAGCTTAATCTGATGTTTTCTTTCTTCTCGTGATATCACCATGGATTTTGTTTTAGAGCTGCTTATGACCATCCCTCTCTTCTCCAGCTCTTCCTTCCAGACTTGCAGGTTGGATTGGAGATGTGCCTCTGATTTAGCAATCAGGGCAACATCATCAGCAAATGCCAGCTCTGAAATATAGACCTGTCTCATCTTCCAGTACCCCACTGAATACTTTCTTGTTCTCTCCTTACATGCCTTGATGACATCGTCCATAAGGAGTATGAAGAGGTAAGGTGATAGGATATCACCTTGTCTTACACCAGTGGTGGTCCTGAACTCTTCTGACTTATGGTTTGCTGTCCTCACATAATTTCTGCAAGACTTGTAGAAGCTCTGTATAGCATGAATCAGAGGTGCTGGAATATTCTTCCTTGCCAAACAGTCCCAAAGTTTGCTCCAGGGGACATTGTCAAACGCCTTTTCCAGATCTATGAAACAAAGATGGATCTCACTCTTATACTCAAGGGCCTTTTCACTCAGCTGTCTGAGTGTGAAGATTAGGTCTTGAGTACTTCGGTTTGCTCAGAATCCGCACTGGACCTCATCCAATTGTGGCTCAGCTAGGCATCGGAGTCTCTGCTCTAGGATTCTAGAGTAGATTTTACCAGGGACACTGAGAAGGGATATGCCTCTATGGTTTCCACATTGTCGATTGTCACCCTTTTTGAAAATTGGTGTTATGATGGCAATCTCCCAATCCTTCACCATCATTGGTTTTCTCTTCTGTGTCAGTGGTTATCATTTCTGATGCTTCATCATGCTCACCATCCAGGAGTTCTGAGAAATATTCTTTCCATCTTTCCATTACTTCCTTCGGGGCAGTAAGCAATTTGCCTTGCTTGTCCTTTATAAATTTGAGAGGGCATTGTTTTTCTTTCCTCATGTTCTTTAGGGTCTTATAGAACAATTTCTGGTTTTCTTGTGCATCTTTTTCTAGCTTTTCTCCAAATTCTTCCCAGGACTTCTGTTTTGCTGCTAGCACTTTGTTCTTTGCTTCTGTTCTGAGTGTCACATATTCTCTATATTTTTCCATTTGTCCTGTTGTGTTTTTAGCTCCTAAGTATTGTTTCCATGCCATTTTCTTCTCTCTTATTTTCTCTTTGACTTCCTCTGTCCACCAAGGTGTCCTCTTTCTCTGGTTCCCAAGTCGGACTTCACCGCATGCTTCTGCAGCAGCTGTCTTTATGATATCCTTGAATTTATTCCAGAGGGTTTCCAAGTCAACAGGTCGTTCTTCTGTGTTGCTCACTGCTGTAGCAATAAGCCCCTGATATCTGGTCTTAATTTCTGGCTCTCTCAGCTTGTAGGTCCTAATGCTCCTTTCTCCTGCTCGTTTACTTGGTTTCTTGCGTGATGTTGGGCAGTTCCTAGGCTGAGCAACTCTTTCAGTTGTTCGTTTGATTGTTAGCAGGTAGTGATCACTTCCAATCTCTGGCCCCCTCCAGACTCTTGCATCTCGGACATATCTGAATGAGCTTCTCCGAACAATGGCATAGTCGATCACTGACTTCTCATTCTTGGTTGGTTCACATCTAGTGTATGCATGTATGCGCTTATGGGGGAACTTTGTGTTTGTAATGATCAGATTCTGCTCACTGCAGAATCTAAGGAGTCGCTTTCCATTGTCATTGAGAGTATCTTCTCCATATCTTCCGATAACTCCACCCCATCTAGCATGGTCATTTCCAACTCTGGCATTAAAATCTCCGAGCATAATAACTTCATCTAGGCAGTCATCCACTGTCCTTTGAAGCAGCTCAAAGAATTCCTCCTTGACCTCTGCTCTCTCATCCTCATTTGGCCCATACACTATGACCAGGTTGACTATGGTTTCTCCTTCTTTTAGTTTTACAACCATAATGCGCTCCGAGACAAAGTTCCATCCCTTGATACTATCTTTTTGATTTTGGGCCACAATGCAACCCACGCCCCCTTTAGCTCTTTCAGATATGGGTACACCACTGTAGAGCAACGTGTTGCCATCGAGATCCATGACTCCTTGTCCTTTTTTCTTCGTTTCCGTTATAGCCAGGATTTCTAGTTTTGCTTTCCTCATCTCTTCCACCAGCTCCTCTTCCTTCCCATTTATACTTCTTGTGTTCCAAGTTCCATAAGTCGTAGTCCGTAGTCCGTTCCAGTTCGTCGCCTTTAGAATCAGTCCGGTTTTCTCTCTTGTAGTTCGCGTAATCATGATTTAAAGCAAACAGGTGATTGGCCTGTTGTGCCTTTGCATGGTGGAGGGGCTGCCTCCTTACGGCCTCCATGCAGGCCGCCCTCCTCCTTTTTCATCCGGGCTTGGGACCGGCATTGGCGGAGTTAACATATTATCTTGATGGTTTAAATTATTTGACCACTTCCTGTGGACTTCATTTTTTCAAAGTGGTAGTGAAAACAACTATTTTGTTGGTAAATTGAAATCTCAACCAGATTTGTTGTTGTTAAATAGGGCTGCTGAGCTTCTCACTCTTTTGCAGACAATAGCACGTTCAATACTCTGTGGTAACACTGAAGATCTAGGCTTTTCTTGTGGCTTTTTTACCATTCTGAAACATGTTGAGTTAAAGTCATCAGCTCCAGTTTCTCCAGCTTAGCTTGCATTTAAAGGATCATCACATCTGGTGTGATAGGAAAAGGGAAATAACTGAGAGTAGATTAACGAGTTATAATTTGTGAATAGGGGGACTTGGTCACATGACATGGGGGTATATAAACCCGTGGGTAGTCGGAAAAAGCTCTCTTGCTTTTTACCATTTTACTTACTCCATGCTGTAAGCCAGCTATGTGAACATTAGCTTAGGCTAACAAAGGTAGACATCTGTACGATGAAGAAGGAAGAAACCAGCTCGAGTACTTTTATAAAGTGTAGTACTGACTGCAGTGTTGCAGGGAAGACAGATCAAGATTCTTCCAACAACAGTATGTTGTTATCGAGTTATGGTCAAGTTATTTCATTCGAGCATCTCGTCAATGAATATGGTATGTAGATCATTTACTAGATTGCAATCCTGAAGATAGTTTGAGAACCACGTGCAAGCAGGGTTAACCAGTACAAACATAGACTAACGTCATTACTGAATATTTATAGGGCTAACGGATAAAGTTTCAACCTCTGGTGGTGGGCCAGTATACTATACTACTCGTCAAAAGTCAAGGGCCACTCTATTATTTTCAATACACTTTTATATAAGCGCGTAGAATGATTAAATGAAGGAAGTTTTTAGTAAAAATGGGTGCAATATCTTTCTCTGACAGTCCTCTATGCACGATAAGCATAAAAACAACTCACCGACAACCATGGTGATCACGTGCAATTTGGTTTGATGACCATAAATTCACATTTTTAATCTGATTTTTCAAACTTCCGTACAACCAAACAGATGAAGTAATCGTGCTGATTGACATTCCACTTGCAAAGGTGACTTTTCATGAACAGAGTTCACTCTTAATTTGTTTTACAATCAGCAGACTTAGGGTAGTTTCTTCACTTGCAAAAACCATGCCACCGAGAAGAAGTCTTGACACCTTACAAAGAATGAGGGCTATAGCGTGGGTTGAAAGTGGTTTATCTGTCCGTGAGGTTGCTAGACGGCTTGCAGTGTCACACTCTACTATCCAAAGAATGTTGGAGAGATTTCAGGCCACAGGAAGTGTGGAGGATCGCCAGCGGCCAGGTCGCCCTAGATGCACCAATAGACATGATGACCGGTACCTCTTGTTGTCAGCCCTGCGCCATCGAACAGTGACTTGTTCCACTCTAAGATGTCAGCTGAGACAAACTGTAAACGTTAATGTCAGTCAAAGCACCATTCGCAGACGTTTACATGAATTTGGACTGGCTGCTCGACGTCCTGCAGTCAGAATCCCTCTTATTCCTGCTCATCGCAGAGCCTGTGTTGCTTGGTGTCACGAGCACATCCGATGGACAAGGCAACAATGGAGTCAAGTTCTCTTCACTGATGAATCTCGCTTCACTGTGTCATTCAATGATGGCAGGATTCGAGTTTGGAGATGACCAGGAGAGCGATTTACTGATGACACAATTCGAGAGGTGGATCGTTATGGTATGGGTTCTGTCATTGTCTGGGGAGGCTTCTACAGACACGGCAGGACCCCACTCTACATCATCCAAGGCAACTTGACTGGCCCAAGATACCAGAACGAAATCTTGAGACCAATTGTTCAGCCTGCTCTGGAGGCCATAGGTGGTAATGCCATCCTCCAAGATGATAACGCTCGACCCCATCGAGCTCGTGTGGTGAATGAGTTTATTCAGCAACATGGGATCATCAGGATGGCGTGGCCAGCTCATTCACCTGACCTTTCTCCGATTGAGCACCTCTGGAATGTCCTTGGTTGAAGATTGTCAACAAATCACCCCCTGCCAATGGATGTTGCACAGCTACTGCATTTCTGCTTCAGGAATGGCAAGCTGTTCCTCAGGATACTCTTCGGACCCTTGTGGACTCGATACATCTACGCTGTCTTGAATGCCTTGCTGCAAACGGTGGTCATACCCGATTTTGAAATGTCTATTTGTCCAATATCTATTGTGTGACTTTTGAAAAGGTGGGTGACACACTTCACAGCTTCATTGCGTTTGAATGTGTGTTTCCATTTCTTTACGTGACATGTCAATTTGGTATTCAATAAATAACGTTTTGACTGATACCAATTACGTTTATATCAGATTTGTTTTATGGTTTCAACCAAGGTTTTTCTAAGTGGCCCTTGACTTTTGACGAGTAGTATACATCCAAGCCAGAAGAACATAGTAGAATTAGTTTAAAGAATTACTCAGCAAGTTTGACAACGGCCAGACTTAGAAAACATAACAGTAGGCAGATGTATTAAAGAACAGTTTCCTGACCAGTTAGAACGTCAACGTTAAGACTGTATTTGAAGTCCATTCTACTTTACATTGAGGCACAGTGTTTGCCTATTGTAGATACGTTCTTTTGACATTAATAAAGTCATTGATTCGTCAACAGCGTGTCAGCCAATCTTTTACTACAGTAGAAGTTTGTTCGTCATCATTCACAATAGAGATAGAATACATCAACCATCAGTTTACTGCCGCACCATCCATCTTCATAACATCTTTGACACACAATCAAAAGTCGGTGCTCCACCCAGCATTCGCTTTCATGATTAATCGCACAGAACTTGGGTTACCACTATCATATCTAATCTCTTTTGGTGCACGTGACCAGTTGTGAGAAGCACTGCCGAGGAGGACAACACAGTGTACAAGCATTCTACTTTATATTGATCATATAATCTCTTTTGGTGCCGTGACCAGGCACTCGAGCTGGTATCTGCCTTCTGCATCATACAGATGTCTACCTTTGTTAGCCTAAGCTAACATTCACATAGCTGGCTTACAGCATGGAGTAAGTAAAGTGGTAAAAAGCAAGAGAGCTTTTTCCGACTACCCACGGGTTTATATACCCCCATCTCATGTGACCAAGTTCCCCTATTCACAAATTATAACTCGTTAATCTACTCTCAGTTATCTCCCTTTTCCTATCACACTGGTCCCAAGCTAGGAGTAAGAAGTGTGTGGCATATTGTGCATTCCCTGCCATCCATGGGAGCTGTCCAGCTATGCAGAGCTAAAATGTTGTACTCTGGTTCTGGACTCTCCCAAGGAATTGTCACGTCCTGTACAGAGCCACTTCTCAGTTCCCCTGCTTATCAGTGGGTTCATAGTGAGATCCTCCTACATGCAGTCAACCAGGTCAAAGCTAAAGAATCACATCTGGGGATCAAAGCTTAGTGGGCAATGCTGGGTTCTCAACACATTTCACCACAGAGGGAATCCCTGAAATGTGTGGATGATTTCAAGCATCATTGAGGGTGTAATTAGCGTCACAGAGGTTCACTTCCACCTATGTATACTGGAGCATTGTGTATAGCTGGTGGTCAATTAAAGATGACTCCAGATATGCCTCCATGCATCTCAGCAAGATAAATGTAATCTCTGTGGTGCTATATTTTCTGATATACTACAGAGAGGTCTTATAAATGTGATTTTCTTGTTGTAAAGTGTGGTGTCTGCCTGTTAGCTAAGGACATATTCAGACATACAGAAAACAAGCCATGTAATTATGATATTTGTGATGCAGTGTTTTCTATGGATGCTCAAATTGTGCCATTAAAAAGAAAAGTGCTATAAATATTTTATGTTTGCTACTGTTTTTTTTTTCTTTTTTGGTAACATTGAGACAAGATATACAATCAGCATTATTTTTAGTTCCCTAAGGAGCAGTGGGGCCTCAACAACTGTATGCCAAGCTAATACGTCCCGTGTCATGTGTTCAATGTCTTACCATAACTTTGTTTTTTTAAATCTCTTTCATGTCAGCCTCCAGTTCCCATCTCAGAGCGTCCTTTTTTTATTGTTTCCCTCCTTCTGTCTATCTCTCTAAACATAAGCAGATCTTGGCCGGTGATGGCTCTCGGCCTAAAGATTCGGTGAATTTTTCACCACAGAAAGCACACAGCTCTGACATAATTTTAATTCTGTGCCTGTGCTGCACTGAGGGGACCCCCAGATGCTGCTTAGACTAAAAAAGGCTGTTCTCGCTTTGTTCATTCTGTTGTTGATATCTTTGCTTGCTCCGCCGTCTGGTGTTACTATGCATCCTAGGAATGTGAAGGTGTCTGTCTGTTCCAGTTGCTGATTCCTTACTGATATGGGCTCAGGGCTGCTCACATTGAGCGTCATGACCTCTGACTTCTTTAGATTGATGTTCAAGCCCACCTGCTGGCTATAACTTACCAAGTCTATCCGTTTTTTCCTGGAGGTGTTGATGTGAATGTGCTAGTAGTGCAATGTCATCTTCATATTCATCAGCATTATTTTTAGTTTCCAATGTAGAAAATTTAGTCCATCCCATTCTTCCCAGACCGCCCTTCATTGTCCGGCGCATCACCCAGTCTATGACTGTCAAAAATAGAGTGGTTGATAAGGGGCATCCCTGTCATACTCCTGTCCTCACCTCAAAGGCTAGGTTGCCCTGCCCAACGCTACACATAAAGTTGGCATACAGGCTTTTTATGATTGACCTTATGCAGTTTGGAATTCCATAAGCCCTCAGTATTTTCCATAAACTGTCCCTATGTATACTGTCAAAAGCCTTTTAAAAATCAACGAAATTAATGTACAGCTGTCTTTGCTATTCCGAGCACAGCTCTATAATGTTCCTAAGGGTAAATATATGATCTACACATCTTCTGTTCTTTCTAAATCCTGCTTGTTCTTTCCTCAGTTTGTGGTCTACTACTTTTGAAATTCTCTGTATAATTATCCTGCATAGTATTTTGCTGGGAACTGAGAGAAGAGTGATTCCTCTCCAATTATTGCAGTCTGCAAGATCTCCCTTCTTGTGCAATTTGACAATTATTCCTTTGTTCCACTCTGTTGGTGTTGTCCATGTTTTCCAGACTTTTGCAAATAGTGGTTCTAATAGTTCTGCTGCTAGCTCAGGGTCTATCTTAAAAAGCTCTGCATTTAAGTTATCATGGCCAGGAACTTTTCCATTCTTTAACACTTTCATTGCTGTGATGATTTCTTCTATTCGTGGAATGTCTGTATTAACATCAAGATCGTTTTCAGCCTCGGGAACATTCAATTGTGCCTCTGGTTGTTCCTTGTTCAGAGTTTCTCTGAAATGCTCTACCCATCTTGTTTCCTGTCCCTCTGTTGTTGTGATGAGATTTCCTTGCTTATCTCTTACTAATGTAATATTGTTTGCACCTCGTTTTCCGCTGATGAATTTAGTTATTTTGTATACTGTGCTTTGTTCATTTCTCAGTGCTGCCTCTTCTGCCTGTCTTGCAAGATCGTTTAGGAAATTCCTTTTGTTGGCTCAGGTTTGGCATTTAACTTCCTTGTCCAGCTGACTGTACTGTTCGCTATATAGTTGCTTTAACCTGGGGGACTTTGCTTGTTTTCTTTTGTTTCATTTCCTTTCTCCTCGTTATGGTGTTTAAAGTTTCTGGTGTTATCCAGTCTTGCTTCTTCCTTTCCTGGAATCCCAAGCATGATTTGCTGCTTTCCTTATATATTATTGAAAGGGTGTTGAAATTCTGGTCTATATCATCAGTCAATGTCTTTTCCTGACTTTTGGCAAATTGATATCATTTCTTTGTATCTACTGCAAAAGCTTTTCTGGTAAGGGTGTCCTTCAATTTGCTGATGTCAAACCTTTTCTGTGTAGTTACAGTTGGTCCAGCCGTTTTTAGTTTCACTTTCAGTTTTGCTACTACTAAATGGTGATCACTTCCCACATCTGCACCTCTTCTTACCCTCACATCTTGCAATGCATGTCTCCATCTACCATTAATCATGATGTGGTCTATCTGGTTTCTGTCCTGACCATTTGGTGATTCCCATGTTAATTTGTTAATTTATCCCCATTTTCGTTTGCTGTTCTGCTGCTGATTTCCCCATTACTCTTTCATTATATGTATTGTGTGCTCCAACTTTCACATTGAGGTCTCCCATTACTACGATAAGATCATATCTAGGTGTGTCTTCCATTTCTTTCTGCAGTTGTTGATAGAATTCATCCTTGACCTCTTCATTGCTCTCATTCGTTGGTGCGTAGCATTGTATTATTGTAGTGTTGGTGAATCTCCCTCTCAATCTTATTCTTATCAATCTGTTGTTGATGGGTTTCCATTCCAGTAATGTCCTTTCTATTCCTTTCTGTAGAATAATGGCTACACCTTCATTGTGCTGTCCATCCTCTCTTCCAGAGTAAAGTACTGTTTATCCTGTTGCTGTTTTAACTTTTCCTGTTCCTGTCCATCTGCTCTCGCTTATCCCTAGAATGCGTAATCTATAGTTTCTCATTTCTGCAGTGACCTGTTTTAGTTTACCCGTCTCGTTCATTGTCCTGACATTCCAAAGTCCTATTCTTGTTTCATGTTTTGCGGTCAGGACACCCGTTTTCGTGTCAGTGGCTTCCTTTCGGCTTTCACCACTGACAGTCATACGAGCCTCAGACTCCGGATGTCCATCCCGCAGTATAGTTTGTTCATTTGTTGTTGTTTCTATAACTTCATTTCTTTTTACATAGATAGGGGTGTCAACCCTATGCTAAAACCCCCAACCTGGAGGACCAAGGTGTCTGCTTTAGTCTGACCCCTGCCCACACAAACATGTCCAGCTTGGTAGAACCTTCCAGGAGTAAAACTCCCACTGGCATAGCTCTGGGGGTAATCAGGGTACGCAAGCCGCCATACCTTGACAAGGTATTGACACCAGTGATGGCAGTGGAAATGACTTAAGCATTTTTAATTGATGTGACTCTTAAAAGAACTGCAATAATTGACTGTTATGTACTGCCACAATGGACTTGTCAGTGCTAACAGTGTAATGATTAATTGTCACAATGGTGCCCCCACAATAGACTTGTCAGTGTTAACAGTGTAATGATTAATTGTCATAATGGGTGCCCCCACAATAGACTTGTCAGTGTTAACAGTGTAATGATTAATTTTCATAACAGGTGCCCCCACAATAGACTTGTCAGTGTTAACAGTGTAATGATTAATTTTCATAATGGGTACCCCCACAATAGACTTGTCAGTGTTAACAGTGTAATGATTAATTTTCATAATGGGTGCCTCCACAATAGACTTGTCAGTGTTAACAGTGTAATGATTAATTGTCATAACTGGTGCACCCACAATAGACTTGTCAGTGTTAACAGTGTAATGATTAATTGTCATAACAGGTGCCCTCACAATAGACTTGTCAGTGTTAACAGTGTAATGATTAATTGTCATAACTGGTGCCCCCACAATAGACTTGTTAGTGTTAACAGTGTAATGATTAATTGTCATAACAGGTGCCCTCACAATAGACTTGTCAGTGTTAACAGTGTAATGATTAATTTTCATAACGGGTGCCCCCACAAAATGTCCGTTGTGTGACAAGATATCATCATCACCCTCCAGCTCCTCAAGAAGCACAGGCCTTCAATAAACTTATGCCAGGACTTCCTGTCACGTGCCATCTGCTGAAAGTCTTTCCATGTTTTCTTCATTCTCTTTATGTTTGTCTCTAGTTCTCTTCTCCATGGGTGTTATTTGGTCTCCACTCTACCTCACTTACCTTGGGTATTTCAGGACAAGAACTACCTTGTAATGCTATCAAGTTTCCTCAATGTGTTGTTTGGTCTCCACTCATAAGAATAAGATTGAGAGGGGGACCCAAAGACGCAGCAATAGAGAATGCAGTCAGCGACTCATAGCTTGACTGCCTGCGTCAGGACCAGCGAATCAGAGCTGGTCAAGACCGCACTCCAGAACAGCAAATGAAAATGGGGATAAATTAATAAGCTTCTGTAGCATTAAAAACCTGGTCATTTTAGGAACACTTTTCCCACACAAGGAAATTCACAAATTAACATGGGAATCACCAAATGGGTCAGACAGAAGCAGATAACCACATCTAAAAAATGCCGTAGATGGAGAGCGAAGTGTGAGGGTAAGAAAGGTGCAGATTGGGAAGTGATCAACATTTAGTAGTAGCCTGAAAGGAAACTAAAAACGGCTGGCAACACACAGAAAAGGTTTGTCGCAAATTGAAGGACACCCTTACCGAAAAGGGCAAAGAGGATCATCAAGCAAAAGAAGACAGACAGATTGATAGACCAATTCACCACCGTCTACAATAATATATAAGGAAAGCGCACAACGATCCAGGAAGAAGAAGAAGAAGAAGACCAGAAACTTTAAACACCATAACGAGGAGAAAGAAATGAACGAAAGAAAACAACAGTACTAGGTTAAAGCAACTATATAGCAAACAGTAAGTCAGCTGGACAATGAAGTTAAATGCCAAACCTGAGCCAACAAACTGCAATTTCCTAAATGAAAGTTGGAAGAGCACACTAGATTATCATATATGAAAGAACTAAATTCATGGGAAAAACAGCAACAGAGCACAGCAAAACATATCAAATGGGGACAGAAAAATGAGGGGAAACTCTGCAGCAACAACCAAGGCACAATGGTGAAAATGGAGGATGAAAACGATTTTAACACAACATTCCACGAAAAAATCCTCACAGCAAAAACATGGAAAATCAGGAAAACTTTTCAGGCATTTAAGATAGACCCTGAGAAGCAGCAGAACTATAAGAACCACTAACACAATGGAAAACATGGACAACACCATAGATGGAACACAGGATAATTGTCAAATTGCCCAAGAAGGGAGATCACCAGAAGTCATTGGACAGAAGCCAGATAGACCACATCATGATAATGGTACAGAGAGACATGCATTGCAAGATGTGAGGGTAAGAAGAGGTGCAGATGTGGGAAGTGATCACCATTTAGTAGTAGCAAAACTGAAAGTGAAACTAAAAACGGCTGGACCAACTGTAACTACACAGAAAAGGTTTGACATCAGCAAATTGAAGGACACCCTTACCAGAAAAGCTTTTGCAGTAGATACAAAGAAATGATATCAATTTGCCAAAAGTCAGGAAAAGACATTGACTGATGATATAGACCAGAATTTCAACACCCTTTCAATAATATATAAGGAAAGCAGCAAATCATGCTTGGGACATGAAATGAGCATAGACTGGATAACACACACCACTTTCAATAACACCATAACGAGGAAAGCAGCAAAATCAACAAAAGAAAACAGGAGCAAAGTCCCCCAGACTGGATAACAGCAGAAACTTTATAGCGAACACCATCAGCGAGGAGGACAAGGAAAGTTAAATGAAACACAAAGCCAAAAGGAATTTCCTAAAATCCCCCAAGGCAGAAGACAGCACCATCATATGACAAAGCACAGTATCCTCAAAAAAACTAAATTCATCAGGAAGTTAAATGCCAAACCTGAGCGAGTGCAAAAGGAATTTCCTAATTAGTAAGAGTTGCAAGACATAAGCAAGAAATCTCATCACAAGGCACAGAGGGACTGAGAAATGAACAAAGCATGGGTATGCAGCATTTAACTAAGATTCTCTGAACAGCGGAAAACCAGAGCACAATTGTTCCCGATTGCTGAAAACGATCTTGAACATACATATGTTACATTAGTAGAATAAAAGAAGACATCCATCACAATCAGTGGTGTAAATTTCCATAAAACTGACAACCCTCGAATCGGTCGGTTGGATCGGAGGGTTGATCAGTGAGTTAAACAATTCACTATGTAAAACAAGCTATTGTTACCGAAATAGAACCAGAGCGACAATTGAACTCTAATACCTAAGGAGATTTGCAAAATTGGATACTGAATGTAAGAACTATGTACAGACGGAAAATTCCAGTAATTAAAGAATGGAAACTTATTGGGTGTCACAGTAGATGGAAATTGTAAAATATATTTCAGAAGAAAAAAAGCTACCAGTAGAATGATAATCTTGCAGAGGCAGTAGCTATCCTTGACACAGAAAGCAGCAGCATCGCTTATCAGCTGGGTACCAGCAATGAAGGCTAATATTAGCTAGATTTCAGACACGATTTTTCAAGCTCTCAATTGTACAATGTTATGCACCAACTAACGACGCTCTTGATACCACAAAAGATGACTTCTATGAAGCACTTCTAAGTACCATCAACACAATACCCAAGCATGACATAATACAGTCATGGGTGATTTTAATTGCCAAAGTTGACAACAACGAAGACAAAGATCTTACTCATGGCATAGGCTGTATGAATTGGCGAAAGAGAAGTGAATCATTACCTCTTCTCTCAGTTCCACATAAGAATATCCACAAATAACATGGAATTCACCTGATTAATAATACCAGATAGATCACTTTGTTTTTTAAAAGCTCATCAGTTCAAGACGTCAGCATACAGAGGGCAGAAGAAGCGATCATAACCTCTGCATAGCTTTATGAAATTAAACTGAAGAAGTTATACCAACCGAATAAAAATAGAAGAATAGATGTACACAGACTCAATCAAATGATATAAAGAAGGAATATAATGTCAAAATGAACAACTATTTCGATGCTTTAGGCAAAATTGACAACGATATCACCACCAAGACATTTCGTCGTTTACTAAATGGGCAACTTTGACAGCAATGACAGAAGCAGGTACGACACCGGATACCTTATGAAAAAATGGACTGAGAGAAGATACTTTAAAATGGAAAACAGCAAAACTAAACTATAGCGGCAAGTACACAAAAAGCAGTTGAATCTTGCAAACTGGAACATGCAACTTGTTAAATGGGCAGTGACAAAAACTCTAAAAATTTTCAATGAACTGGCCGTGAAGGAAAATGGAGAACTGGAATATGCCTTTATCAAATTACAAAACAACTATGATGACACCTGTTAAAGGTAAATTAGGGAATTCAATACCAACAGAAAAAGAACAAATGAAGAGATGGGCTGAGCACTTCATGGAGGTGCTAAACAGACCACCACCAACAGTAACACCTGATTTTAATAATGAAACACCCACAACCACCTTGCCAATAATTGGCGAAATTCACGCTGGACGAGATCAAACAAGCCGTGAAAAAGATTAAAAAATTTTAAAGCATCCAGGAAAAAACGAAATTTCAGGGGAAATGATTAAAGCAGTTATGACAACAAGGTTGAGAATTTTAGATATTATAAATGAAGCAGAGAAGAAAACCACCACAAGTCAGACAGTATTATTGTACGTTACCGAAGAAATGTGAGCGTGGTAACCCAGAGCCCATTATGCAGTGAAGTTAGAAAGACAGCATGCTGACGAACAACAGAGAAGAACAAGCGGGTTTCAGGCCGAAACGATCATGTATTGATCAAATATTCACACTAAGAACAATTATAGAAGAATCAGTGGAAAGGCAATCGCCACTTATTATCACCTTCGTCGATTTTCAAAAAGCCTTTGATAGTCTACAGCCCATCATTGTGGAAGATACTTACAATCTATGGTTTTCCAACAAAACATGTGAATGAACAAAGCGATGAACAATGCAAGATTTGTGTTAGAACTAAAGCAGCATCTGAATGGTTTACAGTGCAGGGGTGAAACAAGGCAGGTCACCACAGAATTATTGATTATGAGTCATGAACTGGGTGTGGCAAATGGAAAATTCTGTGGTGATTTCGCAGATGATGAGCATTCTTACAGAGAGGGAAAGAAGCAATCAAATTTTGTCATCTCTTTTTCACACTAAACATGCTTTTCTAACGAAACCTTTGATATCATCTTGAACGGGGAAAAACTACAGAAAGTTGAAAGTTTCAATTATTTAGGCAGTAAAATGACTCAGGATGGTGACTCGGAGCAAGCAAGGGGACATGCGTGCCATCATAGCTGGCGGACGCTGGAGTTGGGTTGGCCATGTCCTCAGAAGAAACCCCGATGCCATCACAAGAACAGCTATGCTATGGAACCCTGGGGGAAAGCGAGTGAGAGGCTGGCCAAGGGTGGCTTGGTGGAGGACTGTGGAGGCTGAGATGCAGGGAGTGAGCCAGAGTCTGGGCACTGGGTTCCTGAGGGTAAGCGGAAAAAAGGAAGACCAAAAGAAACACTCAGAAGAACAATAATAAGAGATGCAAGAGCTAAGAGGAGTGGAACAACCCTGGAAGACACTGTTTTCTGCCTTATGCGCCGTGTTAGGCGACCGACCGAGCAAAGTGGAATCAATTTGTTGTTGCCCTACAAGACTCCACCAGGCGTAATGGCCACTGACTGCTTTGACGCTCGGCGGCTAAGGATCAAAGAAGAAGTCATTTCCAGTTCTTGTTCATACAGCTGTAGACATAATGCACACAATATATATATATTTATTTATTTATTTATTTATTTATTTATATTTATTTATTTATTTATATATTTATTTATATATTTATTTATATATTTATATATGTTAAATCATGTTTGCACTGTCTATTAAGTGCGCAATGGAAATAGGTCTTCAAAAAAAGCAATGTACTGTAAAGTTTAAAATACTTTAGTGCTAAAGAATGCCAATCCTCATCATCTGAACTTTCAGTGAATTGTAATCTTTTTGCTGGTGGAGAGCCAAAAATCTATCGAAAGAAGACAGCACGCTCTAATAAATAAACATGAATAATTTTTTTAAAAGCGCAATATCTGCGAAGGGCAATAAAGTGAGGTATGCCTTTATTCACAGAATTCACATTGTCAATGTTATATTTGGCACAAAACTCATTGTCTGTGAATTATGCTGTGTTAAGAGATCTGGCATGTCAGGTTGCAAACTCACATTTAAGACGCACTGATGTAATGGTTCATGCTTTAATACTTTGTTGCTGTTCATTTTTTTTTTAAATTTTGCATTCTTTTCATTTGTGTATGACCAAAGTTTGTGTCATTTATTAGTTTTTGTTACTTGTGAACATTTACATATTGACTAAATTATTTCTGTGGTTTGGTGTATACTAATAAACTACCGGGTATATTACTTAAGTTGCGATGTGTTTTGAGAACTGATAGCTGCAGTGGACTGCCTGATAATTTTGTTAAGTGTATTTACATAATGTCTTCATATTTGTATGGGATGTTTTTGTTTTATGTCTAGTAATCATTCATGTCTGTTGTTTCTCTTTTTCATGTCTGGTGTTTCTCTTTTTCATGTTTCCTAGGTCTCCCTCTCTCACCTTAGGGTTTACAGAACTGCCAGGTAATGCTATCAAAACATTTCATCTCAGTGTGTGTCCTATCCATCTCCAGTGTCATCTTATCTCTTGTTTCACTGGCACTTGTCTGGTTTTTTTTTATCACTTCCACATTACTAATCTCTTACCACTTCAATCCTTCTATTGTACGCAAGAACCAATTTATGAAAGTCTGTAGATTTTGGTGGTTGTTTATTTTGTTCATGTTTCAGAGCCATACAATAGGACTGACTTGACATTTCAATTTGAAGATTTTGATTTTTGGGTTCGACTTGATTCCTTTTGATCTCCATATATGTACATGTATGTTGTTTACTCACCACATTTTAGTTAACATACACTGTGCCAATATGTGTTCTAAATTCGTACGAGACAAGATGAATGTGGCCAGATGTGCGGGGCAGAATAAGAGTGCTTGAATAAAGGTCGTCCTCGTTCACCTTCAGACTTCCACATTAATGACTAATAAAGTCAGTAGTCAGCTCAAGGTTCCTGACATCTCTAAACAATTTTTTTGGGAGTGAAGTAGGTTGTTGCCATATGCTACTCCATTGCTGTATGATGAAAGTGTTCGGCTGTCATTGGACTGGTGCCACAGATCTGTTGCACCAATTCTGTACTTGGGGTATAGATGGTATCTCAATCTGTTGTGTCCATTGCATGGGCCGAAAAATGGTGACATAGTCTCACTTAGATAGCTGACGATATGCATCATAAGGACGGAAAATGGATGCAACTAAGAATAGCCAGGTAGCAATGGAAATTGCATCCCTGCAGCATGTGGAATCATATATATATATATATATATATATATATATATATATATATATATATATATATATATATATATATATATATATATATATATATATATATATATATATATATATATATATACACGAGGTAGCTTCAAAAAGTTCCCGGAATAGTCGACTCATGTTTGAATGAGTGATTATGTCAAGGAGGGTAAAGTTTTATAAGTTGGTAGTGACCTTGAGGAAATGACATGGCTGATGTAACCTTCATATGTACTCTCGAACAGAAGTTTGTGTGTTGTGCACGTAGCATCGTCGGAGTTTAAAATGTCCTTGATTGAACAACGTACAAATGTCAAAATTTGTGTTTTGCTTGAGAAGTCACCCTCAGAGGCAGTATCCTTACTTAATAAAGCATATGGTGATACTGCAATGAAGAAATTGCAAGTTTTTGAGTGGCAGTAGCGTGTCCGTGAAGGTCTTGTTAGTGTCGATGATGATCCCCGTAGCGGACGACCGCCTACTTTGATAAACAATGAAAACATTGAGCATGTTCGGAACGTTGTTCATGTTGACAGAAGACTTAGTTTAGAGAAAATAGCCTCAGAAGTTGGAATATCAGTTGGAAGTAGACACGGTATTCTCCACAATGAACTGCACATGCACCGTGTTTGTCAACACATTGTTCCCAAAATGTTATCTCCTGAACAGAAAGAAACGAGATTGACACTCGCAAGAGACCTAATCACTGTGGCTGATCAAGATAGCAATTTTCTCAATATAATCACAGGAGATGAGACGTGGCGTTTTTTGTACGATCCTCGGACAAAACGTCAGTCCTCTGAATGGAAATCACCCTCATCTCCCCGGACACAGAAATTTCGTTTGGACAAGAGCAAATACAATAAATAATAAAATAATAAAAAAGAACTGGCGGGTTGAAAATAAAAATAACAGTCAATTTGCCACAATCGGTACTTGTGCTTTATAGATTACATTATTTTATTGTTTTGGTTGTTTCAACCATAATAATGAAAAAGAACTGGCGGGATGAAAATAAAAAAAACAGTCAATTTGCCACAATCGGTACTTGTGCTTTATAGATTACATTAAGGCATATGACAAAGTGAAACATGAGGAAATTATAAAAAATGTTAGAAAGCATGAACATTGATGGTAACGACTTGAGGGAAATAAAGATTATGTACTGGCAACAAAAGCAGTTGTAAGAATTAGCAGCCAAATAGGAACGTATCAGCAAGTAAAAAAGGGTGTCACCTGATCTGTTCAACCTGTACATTGAAAATATAATGAGATCTCTAGAGGACATGCCAGGAATATCATTTGATGGACGTAATATAAACAACTTGAGATACGCTGATAGCAAAAAGTGAAAAGGAGCTGCAGGAAATGGTTGATACAAAAGTGATAGACATTGAAAATAAAGGCCTCGGCCTTAATAGACAAAAGACTGAAGTAATGGTCGTCTCAAAGAAAAGGTCTTCCCCAAAATGCACTATCAAAGTGAATTGAGCAGTTTTAAAACAAGTCAATAAATTCAAATACCTGGGCACATTAATAACAACGGATGGAAGATGCATCTCAGAAATAAAGAGCAGACTAGCTCAAGCACAAGCAGCTTTCTATAAAATGAAGAGTATTTTATACAACAATTCATTGACATTGGAAGTAAGAAAGAGAGTTCTTCAGTGTTATATAGAACCAATTCTTACATATGGGAGTGAGTCATTGACAACTGGTAAACAAGCAAGGAAGGCACTAGAGGCTCCACTCTGTTCAGCAACGACCCTGCCATTTTTTCTCGCAGAGAAGCCCCATCCTGATTTTTCACCACGCACTTCAGACCTTTCAGTGTACTCAGTGGTGTCATCGTCCCCAGCATGATCACTTGTCAGCTGATTAATCTCCAGCTCTGCTTTTCCATTGCCCTAGCTCTGCACTCTATGCCAAGGCTAATGATGATCTGCTGGTGGTTTATCCAGTTCTCCCCTTACTTACTCCACTCTTCCCCTTGGATATATTTTTGACCCTGGTCACCTGACCAATCGTAGCCTCTGCCTGTGCCATCCACGACATTCCCCTTTTTATTCTTGCTCCTTTGATATCAGCTACGGTATCATGTACGGGGTGTCTTTTGCCGGAGGTTACCCGCATATAGGCTTTTGCCTGGGCCATTGCATATCTGGACCTAATCGACAGCAATCCAAGCACGAGTCTCATTGTCACAATGAAAGTATCACGCGTACAGCTCAAAACTAGTCGCATCCCTTCATTTTGAATGTGTTCCAGTCATTCACGTTGTGACACTGACAGCGCGAGTATTCCTAGACCATACTCTATTACTGAAATTACGTGCTGATAATACAGAAGCATCCGCACTCAAGATAACATGTTTTTATTGACTCATATGAACCCTCTTGGATAGGTGTAAGCACAGATTAGATTGGAATTGGTATATTATTAGATTTATCTTTCAACTAACGAACTAATTTATATCACTCTGCGATAATGCACTTTCTTACAATCCACCTAATTCTAACTTAAACTTCTAACAGATTCAGCTCGCCATATAAAAGGCCATGACTTTATTGATCGGCGGCTGCAAACTCTTGCGTATTCATTGGCTGATCCAGTTATTCCTTTGTTCATTCATAAACGAAGCGTGTATACACAAATTATACTACAATGACAAACTTAGTGAAGAAATAGCAGAATTTCGTGCAGAAAGATCATGTACAGACCAGACAGCAACACTCAGAATCATCATAGAACAATCAAATGAGTGGTAGACCCCAATGTATATCAATTTTGTGGACATCGAAAAAGCTTTCTACAGTATATACGGTACTGTGATGTGGAAAATCCTGAGACATTATGGAATCCCAGAGAAATTCATTAAAATCACCCAAGATTTCTAACGGGAGGCCTCATGCACAGTAGTATACAAAGGAAAACTATTAGAGTCCTTCACAGTACACAGTGGTGTCAGACAGGGATGTGTGCTGTCATCGACAATTTTTCTCATGGTCATAGACTGGGTCATGAGACAGACAACAGAGGAAGAGAAAACAGGAATACACTCGACATTTAACAAACAACTTGAGGATCTAGACTTTGCAGATAATTTGTGCCTTCTATCACATAGACAGCAAGATATGCAGGAGAAAATAAATAGATTAGTAACAGAAGCAGCAAAGATGAGACAAATCATACATTTAAATAAGACAAAGGAAATGAGAATAAATAATAGGCAGATGGACTCAATGAAGATCAATGATCAAGTCGTTGAAGAAGATGTACAAAGCTTTATATTTCTGGGGAGTAACATTGACTAAGGAGGTGGAACAGTTGGTGATGTCTACTCAAAGATAAATAAAGCCAGATACGCTCTCAATACCCTTCGACCATTATGCAACTCCTCAGCTATATCCAGAGAGAATAAAATTAGAATCTTTATCTCAAATGTGAAGTCAGTCTTGCTGTATGGTTCAGAGACATGGCATACCTCAGAGAGTATCACCTCCAAGCTACAGACATTTGTAAATAGGTGTCTCTGACGGATCCACCGTATAAGAGGGCCAGACGTAATAAAAAATATAGAGCTTAAGAAAAGATGCAGACAACAGACAATACAAACATAAATTAAGGTAAGAAAGTGGGGATGGATAGGACATAAACTCAGAAGAGAAAAATCAATCATTGCCAGAGTTTCCCATGAATGGAACCCACAGGGGTAAAGAAGAATGAGGAGGCCAAAGAGAAATTGGAGAAGAACTATTGAAGAGAAGGATAAGGAAATTGGAATGACTTGGGCACAGCTGAAAAAGTCAGCCCAGAATATAAACCGACGGCGAGCAACTGTTTATGCCCTATGTTCAACAGGGAACTAAATGGAATGATGATGAAGAAGTTGATTTTGTCGTTAAGTTCTTAACAGAATAGATTAGGTTCCTACAGCAGAACATGGACCTTGAGGTCCACCAAGAACAAGAAAATGTCACTTAAAGATGTGCGTCTGTGCAAAAAGAATCTTTAAGGCAAGTTTGACATAGATTTCCCTCAGCTAGAGACACTTTTCAAGGACTGTCAAAACTGAGCTGTGATAATTTTGAACAAGGTTGTGACGGATGAAAATAGAAGCTACCCTTGAATCTCACCGGGGGCCCTCAATTTTGTTGAAATCAAATCGTCAGCGTGGGTCCCACGTGGAATTCCCCACGCGTGCTAATTAGTATGCAATAAGTTATCATGCTAGCAGCCACGACATTCGCTTTTGTCTTATTTTAGTTTAGCCCCGTCTACTGTCTCCTCTCTCGAGCTATCAAAATCAAACTATCGCTGGATCTCTTACTGTCATCCCTTCAAGGAGGCGTCGCCAGAGGCGGCAAGCGGTCAGTTATCAAAGACTGTTGTAGTCTCTAAGAGCGAACAGAGTTTTAACACCTCTGGTAAACACGTGAACGCGAACCGTCTACGAGGGTTAGAAATCTCTGCAGGACGAAGAGGAACGGCGGAGTCTGGCGGTAAAAGTTGTGAAAAAGAGCTTTGATTCGCAGCCCAAATGCAAAAAGTTCCCGAGAATCAGGAGAGGCGAGAAATCTCGCATGAGGCTATTGATTTTCATTCATTTAATATATATTGGTAGCTTTTAAAAATTCAGTTATAATTCGCGCCAGAGAATTGAAGAAGTACCTAGCTTATATGTTAGAATCTAACAGGAATTTAGGATTTCTTCTATACGTGGAGTCTGAATTCATTCTTTGTGCTGCGGTGATCATACCTTTTCGATTCAACGGTTCTTATAGAGATGCAAGGTCTGATGGCTTATGACATCCCAATTATATGTTCCTAAACAAACCAACATTGACAGTAAAAATCTGATGTTGGAGACCCTTATAGGTCCACCTTTTCAATCCATGAGAGCGGTTAAATAACCAGAACACTTTAATGTTAAATTGTGTTAAATGTTAAATTGGAACGGGACAATGCCAGAAGATTTTTTCATCTTATTCATATAAAGTTCCCTGGCCTGATGAGGCAGAACTTACAGCACTAATTTTCATTAAACAAACCCATATGACAGTAACATTTTCCTACCACCAAATTCTACAGAGATAATTCATGGGTCATACCCGGCTATTTCCTTCCGGGAACAGCCTAGGAGTAATATTCTGCTGTGTGATAATATTTTCCCATTCACTACGACAGAAACCCTGAAAAAACTTATCCCCACTCAATACCTGCAGTACGAAGAGGAATTTCTCCCCCCCCCCTCCCCCCAAGAAAAAATATAATCAACGCACCAATTCAGCGAATCTCCGAGAAAAAATAGCAGTTGCCTAGACGGAGTTTCTGGGGCTGAATTGGACAAACAACAGGACATATAATAGTCTTAAATACATCGTGTTTGATTAATTCCATGGAATGTTTGCAGCGTCGGCAGAGGGGTAAGCATGACTGTAGTGAGCTCACTGTATGTATGTAGAGAGTGAAACGGGACGAAAGAATTTATTTCATAAATTACTACTAATATAACATCTTCTCTTTTGTTTATCTCTCACTAAAATCTGAAGGCCCACGTTTAAATTAAGGACATATCCTTTACTCGTCCTGACTACTCCCCACTACTATTGTTAATCATTTGTTTGATCTTTTGGGTAAATAACTGCTGTTTGGATCATTCCCAGTTTTTCATATACCAGAGGAAGGGTTTATGAGAGTACATTTTCTTTCTCTTATGTAACTATAATTCACTGATGTAATGATAACTATGTATTGATGTTGTGATCTATATTCTAACGATATAATAAACTTTATAAACCTTAAGCAATTGGTGTTGGTCAAAACCTCCCCTGCCATTTATATGTGACCCATAGTTTATCTGTTGTTCTAAGTATGTACGTATTTATGTCTAAAAAATTGTTTGTGTGTGCGTACGTGAGGGTAGTGTAATTTGAATCAGTATCAAGTGAGAAAGTACGTTCCATTAAAGTGTGTCGTTCTAGATAGGTTGGATTTGAGCAATTACTCAATCCAAGACAGTATTTTCTCTTACACCAGTTCTCGTAAACAATACTATTTCTCACACCTTCCTCTCACATAGCTCTCACTATATCACCTCTTCTCGGACGGGACCATAAATATATCAAGCCTATCTATAAAATCTACGACAAAGGTCCCATTTTCAGAGTTACCTTTCATACACATTGCAGAAAACAATTTCATCACATTTGAAGAGCAGTACAGAAAAACTACTTTTGTTTATTTTAGAGAGGAACCACAATTTATTAAGAAAGATGGACTTCCCACAGAAAGTGAACTGTTTTGGATCCGTGTACTCCCACATAAGGAATTTAAATAGATCGCCGCATGTGCCTTTACGTGTGTAATAATCCCAGTGGGTAATGCCGTAGTTGAGAGCATATTCTCTCTTGTACCATCATTAAAGGTAATAGCAAAAAACAAAATGCAGCTGAACCTGCTTGACATATTGTAAAAGATAGAGCATAGCTGTTGTTTACGAATAAATGTTGTAAGGACTTCACAGCATCGTCAAACACTATACTTCTGACTAGTGGCGTACTAAGGGTGTGTGAGGGGGCGGTACGCCCTGTGTGACAGCCAGGATAAGGGTGTCATCGGACACTATTATGAAAGTACTTACTGCTAAATGTGCACTTGTAAGTGTGTTTATGGGGGGGGGGGGGGAAGGGGCGCAAAAAATAGGATCCGCCCTTGATGCTAAATGGACACCTCTGCTTCTGGTAAAGGAAATGGCAAAGGTTCCAGCGGTGACGTCACTGGCGACCTTGTTCTGTCACTTTTTTTCCGAGTATGGATAATCTTTTTAAATAGTTTGGTTTTTTTTCGGATGTGTTTAGTTTTTTTATGAACGTGTTTGACTTTTGTTCACAGTTTTCAACTGACAACTCTGCCTAGATCTGAGTTTGGTTGTTTTTTTTTCCTTGTCATGTCGAGCTGTCATTTTCCTTCATTTGTTGAAGAACCCCACCTTGATTAGACACGGCTGTTTGTGCCCTATACCAGAGCGCTCTTTTAGTTTCGGTGACCGGAATTCTGACACCGGGTATAAAATTTTGTGTGCACCGTAAAAGACTAAGTTTTTGGAGGGGAAAATCAGCTGATGTGTGAGTAAAATCAGTAAAATATAAATCATTACACACTCGTTCTGGATAAACACAGCGCTAAAATTCTTTTGTGTACTATAACTTTGTTCTGTGTTCTATTTTTGATTGCATTTTTATTTGTTTGAAATTAGTTTTGACGGAGTTACAGACTTTTGAAAACAGCGTCATCATTTAAGGAAATTCATAAAATAAGTAATCTTTTTATTAATTTAATATCTAAAAATCGGCCCATTCGTTTGAGTTTATAATTATAAAGACTTCTCGAAGGGAAGCTAAAGATTATTTCCACATATCATACTTTTTTTTTTTTTGGTTTCATATCTTGAGAATGTGTGGTAGTCAGTTTTGTGAGTGTGGCATTACAAGAACAAGCATATTGTCACCAGATTTTATAGCATTTAAATCCCTTTAAACGCATTCCTGATACCCACAAATCTTAAATAAGGTAGTAAAAAAATAACTTTTTGTAAAGCACCATCTGTTTTTGCATTTTCATTCATTTATAATGATATTTAGCTACGTATATAAGCGTCAGAAAACATGTAAAGCTATAGATAGATTACTTCCACATAATTTGATCTATCTGTCAAGTCTTGTTAATCTTCTATTTATAATATGATTTTTTTTTTTTTGTGTGTGTGAGATAAGGACTGTTCCATTGGTGTTCTTTGGTAGACAATCCTGTGCACACGACGGCTGCCAGCGAATTCTAAGTAACTGTTTGTATATCTTCTTTCATTCAAAGTTACAATGCAGGTAGTAAATTTAGAGAAACCAAATTCTAAATCTAATACCATCCTTTTATCAATGGCTAGAGTCAGAGATACATATGATAATTTAGAAATATTTATGAATGGCATGAAAGCTCAGATAGAGTCACTAAAATATTTAGAGTGGGATGGTAAACAAGTTGTTGTTTTCTTATTCGGGGATTATTTCCTTGTTTTGCTGGAGACACCACAGACTTGGGTATATTCCTTGAGCTCCAGACAAACCAAACATTTTCATCAAAGACATCCAGAGAGCATACAACTTGCAAACCAAGAAGTTTGGCCATGTTGATAAGAGATTACAATAGATATATGAAATATGGGAAAGGGAATAAAAGGCAAGTGGCACATTACCATAATTGTTTACACAAACCAATGTTAGAGATTGAAATTGAAAATGTAGCTCCTCCTTACCTTCATATTTTATTAGGCATTGTTTTGAAACACCACAGACTTCTAGAACAGGTAGCTGATACAATAGACGCAAAGATATTTGAGAATTCGCAAGAGATACATGCAAACATTAGTACTTTTAAGAACTTGAAGAGATTTAGTAGGAACTGGAAAAAGGCAGAAGAATTAGGAGCTAAAATTGAATTTTTCAGGTAGGTATTGAACTTTGTGAGGATAAGGAGGAGACAGATAATTTTAAAGTTAGACTTGAAAATGCACAAGATGCGCTGGCCAAACTTCAGTTTCAAGATCTGTGTACTAGGTCTGGTCCAGTTTGCTCACACATGGGCAAGGTACTAGCCAAACACAAAATCATACAACAGGCTTATAATAGCAGAGCATTTATAGGGAATCACTGCCACAGATATCTCACACAAAAAGTTTATAAAGATCTTACAAGAGCAATCATTACACAAACACTGAAAATTACAGACAAACAAGATATAACTAACATAGCTTTTATTGCCCAAGAACAATTCAACTCACTGAAAGAAGCATTTGAGAAAGTACACAACAAAATATCACACAGTAAACCAATTAGTAAAGAATCAATAACAGCATCGATAGAGACTTATATGTCTTTGTTCAGAAAGCTATTCCCTAGTAAGACAATTCATAAACAGCACATATTAGAAAAACATTGCGCAGACTGGATCAGAACTCATGATGTATGATTGAGATAATTGTTAGCTCTCATGTTCTGGGGACAATTGGGTGTGTTATTTTAAGGTTATAAATGTGGACATGCAATTTAAACTTTCAATAATTAATGTTTGACGCATGAAACCAAAACAAATCTTTGATATCCATTTTCTGCAGGTTTTCTACTTTTGATTTCTGTAATTTGTTATGCATGTTGATTGTGACCGTTTTAGTGTAAATTGAATTAGAAACAAACCATAACAAAATGTAAAAAAAAAACCGTAAATTTTACACTATTTCAGACTATTATATCTTCTGTTCTAATTGTGATAAAATGTTTGTTCTTGTTCTAAAATTTACTCTAACATTTCTAGTCTAGCTTTACGCAAAATTAAAGCCGGTATTTATAATAATAAAGTAGCATAAAAGCAATTCAAACATGTTTTGGGGACAATTGGGTGTGTTATTTTAAGGTAATAAATGTGGACTTGCAATTTAAACTTTCAATAATTAATGTTTGACGCATGAAACCAAAACAAATCTTTGATATCCATTTTCTGCAGGTTTTCTACTTTTGATTTCTGTAATTTGTTATGCATGTTGATTGTGACCGATTTAGTGAAAATTGCATTATAAACAAACCATAACAAAATATAAAAAAAACGTAAATTTTACACTATTTCAGACTATTATATCTTCTGTTCTAATTGTGATAAAATGTTTGTTCTTGTTCTAAAATTTACTCTAACATTTCTAGTCTAGCTTTACGCAAAATTAAAGCCGGTATTTATAATAAAAAAGTAGCCTAAAAGCATTAATTAAGCCCTATCAAAAGTAAACATCGTCACATGTTTTTCCCATTAGGAAGCTGACCACGTGACCTCTGTCAAGTGGGCTATAAATAGCGCGGTCGGGGGAAAAAGGGGAAATAACTAAAAGATCGCTCGCAAACAGCCGTGTAGAGTGACCATACCTCGGGATTTGGCCGCTTTTCACATAAAAATGTAGCGTCTGACAGGCTTTTTATTAAATTCCATTTGTCCGGCTTTTAAACAAAATTAGAAAAAAAAAGAAATCAATTTTTTTGGTGGGGGTGGGGCGGGGGGGAGGGATCGGGGGGGGGGGGTAGGGGGGGTCTTTTAACTTATGCGAAAGTTTTTAGAGGATTTTAATTGATTTGGCTGGATAACATTTTTACAAGCTCCAACATGTTAAGGCCTATATCAAATATTTCATGAGTAAGGATATGAAAATTGTTGACAAAAATGCTTTGATCAATTGACAGTCTGATCAGTTAAGTGAAATCAAATCTGAATGATAATACTTTTTTTCAACTAGTGGGCACATGAAATTTGTGAATCAAATTCTTTGAACAATCAAGAAATTTAGAGTTATGTTTGGAACTACTACAAATTTTAGGTCGACCACTTTAAATACATTGGAGCTATTATAGACCGAAATGGAGGCCTCAAAGAAGAGTTGGCCACTCGAAAAGCAGCAGCTGGGAGACTTTTTCAGGCCATAAATTGAGGATTCCTCAGCAAGAGAGAGGTTGGTAAGAAAACGAAGATGACTGTAAACAGCCCCCTCTTTGTCCCACTTGACATATGGATGCGAATCATGGGCAATGACTACATCCCACAAAAGCCAGATCCAAACCTCAGAAAAGAGGTATCTGAGGAAGGTGGTTGAAGTAACAAGAAGAGACATGGTCCGTAACCAGACGATATGTGAAGGTCTAAAATCCCATCCCCCCTGCAGATCCAAGTAGAACAGTCCAAAATTTCGTTGAAGTATTTCTATATATTTATCATGATTCTGTACATACGTGTATTAAATTAGTGAAATTAACGCGTCCTCCTTTGTATACTCGTTTTTTCTTTAAAAGTGTCCTCCTTTGTCCTTTTTGAGTAAAAAAAAATGAGAAAATGCCCTCTTTTTAAAAAAAAAAATAAGTAAATAAATTGGTCACCCTGACTGAGATCAATTTACGGTTTTCGCCCACAGTATCCCAAAAGTAGCCCAAAGTAGCCTAAAACGCCTAAGGCGTTCAGACGTTGCCCAACATTTAAAATCTAGGTGTATCTAGTTGTTTCGTAAGGTACAATCTAGGTTTGTTTTTTGGTTGTTGTTTTTTTTAAATTTAAGGTGGCAACATTGCTGACGATACATATTTAAAATAAGGAAATGACCATTGTACGGCACTATCCGAGAAAAGATCGCATTATCGTCAAAATGACCAGACATAAACCACACGCTAAAAAGAGGAAGGTCTACACCAGCCCACCAGCGCAGAACAGCCAGGGTAATAAAAATACCACAACCAACAATGACAGACAGCCAGAGAGCAAGTACTTGTGCCGGGACCGGCCCTTCTATAACTCCTGACACGACGGAGTTAGCTGTGACGTGCGTCGACCCGACTGTAAGTCTGAGTGGCCCGACTCCTTGCCTAGATGAAGAAGACCCAGAACATAAAGAAATACTGAGAGCGTTACGACAGCTGGAGCAGACGACGGAAAGAATAGAGAAAAGAAAACATGAGCTTAGATCCAAGCTGCCACCACCATACGTACCCGACTCGTCAGCAGAAACCTGGTCTACCACAGAGAAGCTGCACCAGACAACGATGACACCACCACACGATGCCGAGATGATAGCAGACCCACCTGCAAGCACTATGAAAGAAGTGATAGAGACAACTCCTCAAAACAGACAGGTACTAGAGGAAGATATCGCAGAGACCCTTATAGATGCACTTCGAAGAATTGATGACGGAAACGAATCCCTTCGGATCGCTCTTCAAGAAGCGATAGTAGAAGTAACCCCAGGCGTGCTGGACATCGATACCACCGAGAAGCAAGCTACCATTCCTGGTCCTGAGGAAACAACAGCTGACAACTCAAGGGCTCAGACGCAAGATATGACACCTTATAACAAAGAACAGGAACAAGATTCGAACCAAGCCTGTAGAAGGAAACAAAGACCAAACACTAAAAAGACAAACAACACAGAAACGATACAGGAGAGGATCGTAAAGATCACCCAGACGTCAGGAAGTGAGGTCTCACTCAGTGCCCTACCCGACAACAAAGTGATAAACATCCCCGAGGTGATAACTGGACGGAGAGGTATCGCCAAAGTAGGGAGGCACAAAAAGGGCGTCGTGCTTTCGCTCAACAACACAGACAAAACAACATCGCTGATGATCGAACTGGAATCCGGTCC
>JAMPIV010008512.1:0-46668 GCA_024509875.1 Oreohelix idahoensis
GGTGGAAGTGGTTTTAGGTTGTTTTGGTGGAGGGTGGTGATAATGGGTTTTAAGGTGGTTTAATTGATGGGGGAGAAGAATGGTTAATTAAGGTTGAAGGGAAGATTGGGGGGTTTAAGTAGTGTGTTGAAAGGGAGGTGGGGTGGATTTTATTAATAGATTAAAAGTTAGGGTAGAATGTGTGTAAGCCAAGGGGTATGTTTGTTGTTGAAGGGATAAGGTGGGTATTAGGTAAGGTGGGATGAGGGTAAAGGATTAAGTAGGATTAGTTGGAGGGGAATTTAGGGGGGGGGGGGGTTGAGGGTTTGTGGGTTTGTGGGGGGTAGTGATTTTAAGGGTGGGTTGGAGGGGGGGATGGGTTATGAATTGGTGGGGGTGGGGGGGGGATGGGAAGTTGTTTGGTAAGTGTGGGTTTAAGGGGTTGTGTTGTGTTTGGTGGGAAGTTTTTTTGGTTTGTTGTGGTAAGTTGATTAGTTGGTTAAGATGTAGGAATTGACGAGTAATAGATGTTTAGAATTAAGTGGGGAGAGGTGTGATTTATTGTTTTAGGATTAATTAGGGGAATTTTTTAGAATTAGGGATGTTTTAAGTTTATGGGAAAGGGGTGGGATTAATGTTATTAGATTGAAGTGGGTGAGATGTGTTGTAATTAGATTGTTGTTAATTTTATGGAAGGGTGTAAGATTAGATTGGGGTATGAAGTTTTTACTGGTATCTAGTTAGTATAGGGGAGTAAGTGTATAGATTTCAGTTCAGAGAGATTGTGTTTTAGGAATTGTGTTAATTTTATGGAAGTAAAACCAATATGAACCATATTGTTGAGTCCTTGGGATGATTAGAATCCTATTTCGCATCTATGTTCCAATCTATTTTTGTCTCCTATAATTTGATACCTGATAATATCACCAAACAGTCCTCGTCTCATATACTCCTATCATAAGAAACATAACGTTAAGTGGTTTAGGATAATGTTTAGGATAGTGTTTTGTATACACTATTGTCAGAGAGGGCGTGATATAGTATAGGGGGAAGGACATTGTTGTATCACACCTAGGTGTACATATTATTGGATTTATTCATGTATTGATTTATATTATGGGATGTATTCATGTATAAAATGTATTCATGTATTGAATCTATATTATTGAATGTATCCATGTATTAGTTTATCAGAAAGAATGTTTTGCAAGTAGACACCTGTCTTGTCTCGCTATTGCTAAATCATACTGAGCCATGTTGTCATTCATCCCACATGCATACATCTGAGACACGCTCATTTCACTCACACTAGAAATAGGTGGGCTTGAGGACAGAAATTAGCCCCTATTTTTGCTTTGTTACAGGTTTATTTGTGTCTTAAAAACCTGAGGTCGTATGTTAGAGTCAATCCCGCTGCCTGGAACTCCGCAGGAGCATAGAGTTTGACCAGACTCTACATCTTTGGTCCCCCTCAGTCTTGGGTGGGCTAAAGGAACGATACTCTGCCGGTGTGGTGTGAACCAAACAAAGAAGAACACATTAGTACCATTTCTGTCGGCATTGTGAGCATAGAAACTGTCAGTGATGAGAAAGTGACTTAGCACAGCAAGAGACAAAAATAACAGCATAGCTGATAAATGTTATGTCCTAAATTAACAGCACAGCTGATATAATTAATTTTTGTTCCTATAATTGGAAAACTTGTTGTCTATTATAAATAATGTATAAAGTATTTGTAAAATCATATGTAGAAAACTTACAAATTCATTACGTTTCCCATTTTTTCAACATTTCCCTTCAGCACAAGAGTAGATAGTGTATATACTAAATAATATATAAGGAAATTGTATTTTGAACGACTTGTCAATTTTATCTTTGTTAAGTAAAATCTGTTTCCTTGTTTATTAATATCACAGTTAGTTACACAGCGGAGGTGGCACTTTATGTCGGTCTCCTCTCTACTATTGTTTCGAGATCAGAACATACACAGCCGTATGACGAAGTTGTGGTCTTTTCTGAGGACACTGCCAATGCAAATCTAGCGTCTATCTGCTATGATGGTTTGCATATCTTCTCGAATAATATATGAAGAATATCTTTTGAAAATAATACGGCCGAGAAGTCACATGATCAAATAAAGCAACTCATGATGAAACTGCCACAAATCTTAATGAAGTGGAGATGAGGTCAGTTCGTGACTTAAAAGATTTCAAAAGTAAAGTTCTTTCAGTATAAGGGCAGTATATACGCTGAATTTTCTTAAATAGGAAGGTTTCCTTTTATATAAGATCTGTTGGAAGAACAATAAAACATGAAACGTGAAAGTTTATCAACTGGAGTAAAATTCAGGAATTCACTTACATAAATAGCTGAGTACTAGAAATAGTACAGGTAAGGTAGTCGCATATCAGATACTGCCGAGGGGGTGAAATGTTAGAGACTTCACTTTATTAGGTCTTAGCTTTATGAGGTAGGGTTACCAGTTCCCGTAATCGCCGCCTAACCTTCCCTAACTCAAGAGCAGATTCAGGTTACCATTTACAGCTGGAATGAATGGAGAGTTGTCGTGGTTGAGTTAAAGTGGTAGAGTATTTGTCGAGTTGGACATTAGTAGTGAAATCGACAAGGGATAGTGGACTGACAGAGTTATAGATTACACTTTAGATAAGGTGTAAATAGGCGATGGACTTGAGACAACCTGGAAGAAGATTTATTCAAATGATCTCTCTCTCCAAGCCTCAACTCACTTTTTCTGTCTAAGCATCTCCTGCTCTCACTCTTTTCTCTTATCATACATAGAGATTCTAGTAAAGAGCTAAACATGTAAATATGGATGAAAGGGTCGGGAACAGCGCGTTAATAAATGAGTAAACTTCATTAAATGAAGACAAGCATGAAAATAATGCATCTCATCATAACATCATAAATGACATCAAAAAATCATCAGCAATCTCAATAATCATCAATAGTCATCAAAATCATCAATAGTCATCAAATCATCAATAGTCATCAAATACGCAAAATACACCAACAAACACACACACAGACCACCGACATGAACCTGTAGAACACAGAGAGATAAATAATCGAGTGGCAGTCCTTCCGTTTTCGGGGACCAGATGAAATAGTCCAGACAGTGTCTTATATGTAGATCCTTCGTGAGGGACTAAGCCTACAAAACTGTCCTTGTTGGTATTAAACGTTGGTGACTCTCCCCTACTGTCGCGAGTTGGGCTGGAAGACTCTATTTACCTCCTGTTTATCAAAATGAATAAACTGCGTGTCAGTCCTTCCGCTTTCGGGGACCAGATGAAATAGTCCAGACAGGGTCTTATATGTAGATCCTTCGTGAGGGACTAAGCCTACAAAACTGTCCTTGTTGGTACTAAACGTTGGTGACTCTCCCCTACTGGCGCGAGGTGGGCTGGGGGACGCTGTTTATCTCCTGCTTACCAAATAAACAAACTGAACGGCAGCCTGTCCGCTTTAGTGGGACCCAATTGTACTAGCTCCAGGAAAGAGTCTTACATGCAGATGTCCTTCAAAGCGATAGGTTAAACTGCATACCTTCCCTTGTTGGTGCTGACCTTGGTGACCTCTTATCGCGTGAGTGGACTGGAACCCTGTCTATCTTTGGCTGGCTGCTCCTAAGTGCGAGGTTCTACATAATCCAGAAATAAGCATAGGACGAAGTCACTTGAGGACAACTGATCCCAAGGCGCTCTTATCAGGCGCTAGAATTGGCTTAAAATCCGGTTTTTGGCTGGCTGGACTGTGGTTTGGCTGAGTGCCCCGTTTAGGAACACAAAGACTGGTGAATCGAATTCTGCTATAGACATGCTGGGCGGTTTTGATATGGGGGAGCCGCAATGCTCTGACTGGTATTCCAATAGGCGAGTAGGGAACTACTACTGCAATAGACGATTTAAGATTGTTGCGTTGGCTCATTTCACAATGCGTGAGCTTAACTCCCGTGAGAGGGAAATGGCGTTGACAAAGGGTTGTTGTTTCAGGTACTGAGGTGACACTCGTGGGGCTAGATATCCTCAGAATCCCTCTAGAACGAAGAGACGGTGACATTCTTCGTCTGACTGGAAACTAGACTCTAGCAATTCGGTATCCACTGAAACTGAGACCAAAAAGGGACACCCTTTTACATCAAGCAAATAATAAATCACACTACTTTATACAGAAAATTTCGCTCCACTATGGGATTAAATTTATTGTAGTTATTGCTATGATAGTTTAGGGCTGTCTTTAACCATGTCTCCTGTTCCTTAAAAATATCAATTATCAACACGCGCCCGCAGAGGCTTAATATCTATTGTACATCCATGTACCTGTCAGTAACATGTTCTAACAGCAAAATCGACTCCTCTTCTCCAAAATAAACATACAGCTGAATGGTTATGTTATTCATCTTACAACATTAAATTAATTTACATAAGCAGATTACAGCATGTGACATTACACAAATAAATCGTATGTCCCCTTGGGGAAATATATTAATATTCCACAAAATGAGTACAAAGAAAAGCCATGTTCTTGCTATAATACAGTTTTGTGACTGAGTCATAAGGTAAAAAATGTTTTCTATGGCTGGTGGCTGCTCCTGTGAAAGTTATGGCTAGAGTCTAGCTACACAAGTAAGCATAAAATGATTCTCCCCAGCCACTAAAAATATCTATCCACAAGGAATAAGCGACTATCTCCCATAATTCAGTTTTTAAGTGAATAATCCACCTCTGACGTTATCTTACAGAAATGACAGTTAATGCCTATTCTTAACCCATGATAAGCATCTGTGGACTTATTCTACGCCTAGTGAGTGTTTATTTTTGTAAGTCTATCATTTAACCCATTATAAACCAAAAACAGCTTAAACACCACTTAATTAAGGCTGAATACGGCACAACACTATCACTGAAGTAAATTACTGGGAGAAGTCCTCACATTCCTATCAGATATATATATATATATATATATATATATATATATATATATATATATATATATATATATATATATATATATATATATATATATATATATATATATATATATATATATATATATATATATATATATATAAAACTCTGTAACATGAATATATCATATTATAAGATATGTCAACTCACCCCGAAAATGACTAGAGAAAGGCCTTAACATTTTAGTTCTGTTAAAGTCTGCCTAATTCTCATGATGGTCCATCTCGGGCCAGGAATCTTCTACGAGTGTGTTTGGCGTAGTAAAATTTCAAATCTTATAGCTTACAAACCATTCTACCCGGGACACCTGCATAGCCTGATTCTACAGATGTATCGGCGTAATGCGTAATACCGGGTAAGACAAAGGTTTCAGAAGAAACAACTTTGCGAAAATTCCCCCAGAGAGACAATCATAATATTATGTGCTCTTTGCTCATCTAAGGGCAAACAACCCACAAACTGACCGCGATTGTTATCTCCCCCTGAAACAGATCAAACTCGTTACCCAGGCCTCAAAGGGTACTAGCCGCTCGTGGCTAACACTTTAAGCGTAACAGACGTTCTTCTGATCAGGCCAGGTGTGCTGACGTAACATTATCGTTCGCTGACCGCTGCAGGCTCGAACGTAAACAACCTCGGGTGGGGTTTGAGAAGGAGAAAACAATTGGGCCACACAGGTAGCAAAGCAAAGAGAAACAAAATGTCTAGGAAAACAGAACATTAAAGAGTAATAACATTGAGGCGAGATGGAAAAATAAATTAAGTCACTGTCTACGTGACAAGAGTGACGCTACCATTGTGACCATGCCATGCTCTGATGGATAGTTATGTGTAAGTTATTATATTAAAATTAACAAATAATAGTGTAATAATGAACAATGCAAAATCGCTGCACACTCCACCTGTGGCATTGACTTTATATATAATGTATAGTTTAGTACAATATATCAAAAAAGGTAACTTATAACGCACACTGAAAACGTGCAGCATTATTTCTTACATTTAAATTTTACAAGCTAAAACGTAGTTTACTTTAGCTGAACCTGAGGTCAGCAGATGTCAATCTAACTACAAGCCAGAGACAAAACAAATGCATCACGGCTTAACAGAATCACGTGCAGTTCACTCAGTATCTCTGAAGGACAGCTGTTGAAGCCTTATATAGTAGTTCTCACATTTTTAGAGAGCACTCTAAAATAACTCTAAAAAAAACAGAGACAAAGTAAATGTAATATTGAGTGGCGTTTTATTACTCTTATAAGAGAATGAATGTAATTGTAACTATAAACAGTGGACATCTGTCCATGAGAACACTCGTAATAGTACAGTTAGGTCGCGTAACTGGGACGCGAGAAGAGACAAGATAAGTGTTGAAATCAGCACTTGCTCTGTTATCGGGATTATGAGATCATGAACTCCTGACACTTTCCCATAGAACAGCAGAGGAATCAGGTGTCAGTTGCAAAATGGTAGGCAAATAAATACCTACGCTTGTACACACAAAAACAAATTAGGACAGAGAAGGAGCTTTTGGATTTTATTGTCAGGCAACTTTAATAGATTCTAAAATGTAGGAAGTTTATTACAGGTCCATGTGCTGAATTAACCAGTACATGGACAAATGATAAAGTAGAAAAGTATAGATTTTTACAGAAAGTATTTTTGTAGAGAATAGCTGTAATAATAAATATTAAGAAGAGCATTTCTAGATAATTTCAGCTAGTGTTAGAATAACTTGTTTTTATATAAGTACAGATAACTGGAGAGAGTGTTTCGTCAAGCTTTTGAAAACAGCTCTGAAAGACCCCAATATACTCTGGATTTGCATTAGTAGAACGGATTATTTGTTGAGTAGTAGAGTTTGAGGATGGCTCTGTATATTCCAAATAACTCTGAGGATTTCAGTGAAGTAGGAAAGAGAGATAGTGGTTTCTCAGTCTGTTGAACAAAGGTCTTAATCCGCTACGGTGAAAAGTGATTTCCAGCGACTCTTAAATCAATATAATGATACTACTATTCTGCGTAGAGACGCTATAGAATATTTAATGAATATTTATAACTTCATGCCGTTAGAGGTGCGGTTGCAGTGAAGTAATATTTAAAAAATATATAATATGTGATCCTGCGGACTGGTAGCTAATAGATAAATAAATAGTGGTGAATTTATTCCGGGCGCTTAGCCTTTGATGCCACTTGTTTGCAAACATCGTGAGAACCACTGACTCACTACTTAATTATAGTTCAGGTAAAGCGTAATAAGAAAGGTTCATTGAATATTAAAGAAGATGATATTGTTACTCTATATAACATTTTGAGAATCGGTGTAACTTTTGAGTTGATACAGTTTATATGTATTAATGAGAACCATTGTTCTCAGGTTTTTGTCCTTATTGGGACCAGAGTATATTAGTTGAGAAGAATGAGAGAGGTTCTCTAATTATTAAATACTAAAAATATTAATAATTCTTAATGTTAGTATTAGAAAACAAAATATAGGTGAAACAATTTTAGTGTACAGTGCATGATCAACATTTTTCTATTTCTTTATTATTCTTATATAATCTTAATAAACTATTGTAACCGTATTTTGGAGTGCTTCGTCAGTGATCAAACTGATTATTGTTAGTGACGTTGAAAATTGTTGTCAGTGAAATAGTTTGTTATCGTGGTGACTTTGCTAAGTGTCTTTAATGACTTGGTGTGGTGCGACTAAAAATGAACTGTATCTATAAACTATGGTACATTATATGCAAAATCACGTGCCAAGAAACATCAACATGTAGCCACATTCTCATCCGGAAGAACCTACCTGGGCTGAACAAGGTTGCACACGTTTCTAGAGACTGGTGGAAATCAACATCTAGGGCGTATAGCCTTTCAGGCTACTGAACACTTACATAATAGGTAACCTCCTTCACTTAATGACTATTCATTGCAACCAGAGATTAGCAGTTTGAATAGTTATGAGTTCAAAACTTGACTTTTCTATAAGTTAATACATATAAACAGAACTGGCGCTGACACACTTAGTTTCCAGTGCGGTAACGTTTCCTCAAGAAAAGCATTCTAACTACGTCACCACTCTAGCTCATTAGGAAATGTATTACAGCTATTCGTGTTTTGTTTTTTCTCTAACCAGCGGCACTCGAGCTTTCCAGCTCTTTTGGCCCAATGACATGTCATTGCGAGGCTGGGGGGTCAGTGGACTTTCCTTCCAACCCGTCAGGAGCTTCGCTCTTTCCATCCACACGGGATTTATGTGCAGGAGCCGTTCAGGTTATTCAGTCAAATTTCCGGTCGTAAACATTCATTCAAACGCTGACGCTCGGGTTTGAACCATGAAAACCTGGTCGCCAGTACAACGCCGTAGCCATTACACCAGCGCGGCTCCCAGCTATTCGTGTTAAAGGTCACAAGACGGCCATGGATTGTAAAATGGTATCCATTCCAAATTATGCAGGATGGGGTTATACAAGGGCAATTTCAGACAGACGTATATACATAATTATTTATTTACACCTTGATGGGTGGACGTGTGGGATGGTTGGCTGTTTGGGCTGAGTGTATAGGTTTAATTCGGCTATAATCAACAATAGCAAAGGTTGGTAGATGTTCATATATGCTGTTTTATTTATTTAATTTACTTATTGATTTGTGGTCGTAGGGATGGATGGCTGTTTGGGTTGACGGTGTAGATTTGGTCCTGCGGTAAGCAAAATAGCGTGTAAATACATAGACTAGTAGACAAACAGTTTTTAACATGCAGATAAAACGAGTAGATCCAAACAAGACCACGTCTACATACACGGACTCACGCGCTAATTTGTTAAAATGAAAGACATTCCTGAATAACTGATGTGCTTCCCTGGGACAGCAATAAGGAGGGCAGCAGACAGTAATTTGGGCGTTATCGATTTTTTTTTCAGAGTTTATGGCTTTTCGGTTAATGAGCACCGTATATTAGTGTTATTATTTCATGGTAATCAGAGCTGGTCTATGACCGTACTTTGTACTGCATCTGGTTCCGGAATCTACATACAGTACCCAATAATTTGCTTGTTGGTTTTTATATGTGAAAAAAAAAGTTAAAAGTAGCTGCACAGCAAATACTGCTGGAGCGGAGTGAAGTGTTAGGGATTTCACTATTCTGGGTCTCAGCTTTATGAGGTGGAGTAACCCCATGCCTTCTCCTTCACTAACTTAAGAGCAGAGTCGTGTACACATTTACAGCTGGGTAGACTGGAGAAAGCCACCTGATTTTGAACATGCTAACTTCGAAAGCATGCGCTCTAAACATTCTAAACATATATATATATATATATATATATATATATATATATATATATATATATATATATATATATATATATATATATATATAGTTGTACATACACGCTTATGTAAATATGCCAGAGTTTTTGTATGTACACTATATCGATGCATACACAGAACAGGATTTGTAAAATCAAGCATTTTGCGCTTCTCGGTAACCAATCTATACTGTTCAAAAAAAGAAACGCATAGCTACTGAAGGCACACACATAGCCATAATTTTGACATTCAATAACTTTTTTAATTTAATGATTTAATTGTTCAAATTGCACACAAGAATACTTTAGGGTTGAACCAATCAATTGACAGTTGTTTTCCATCTGGGTCACCAAAGTTTTTTGGCGTACGGGCTTTCCCGTTAGTATGGTGTGTGGCCTCCTCTTGCATCGATCAGCGACTGGCATCTCCTGGGCATGGATGCGATCAGACGTCTGATGTGGGCCTGTGGGATGGCTGCCCACTCTTCCTGGAGTGCCTAGAACAGATCACGACGATTGGCTGGAGCAACGTCTCGGCGACAAACACGTCTATGCAGCTCATCCCACAGGTGCTCAATCGGACTCATGTCTGGAGACAAGGATGGCCAGGGAAGGGTGAGAATGTTGTTGGCAGTCAGGAACTGCGTGGTCAACCGTGCACAATGGGGTCTGGCGTTGTCCTGTTGAAACACAGACCTTTGGGCAGCCAAAAGTGGAAGGACACGAAGAATTTCATTGACGTATCGTTTGCGCATCCAAGCCTCCTTCAATGTGCACCCCCCCCAATTAGGACTCCTTGTTTGTAACTGATCCATTCCCGCACCATTGCAACTCCACCACCGTGCGGCGAGGAGCTTCATCAACGAATTTTTGGCAAAACGTTCATTTCGCCTATGTAGACCCTATGCCGTCTATCATGACGCTGCAACAAAAAGAAAGATTCGTCACTAAACCAGACACGTCTCCATTGATTGTCAGCTAGCAAGGCACGATGCCGGGCCCAGTTGAGGAAGTCGTTTTTGGGATCGAACCTGTCTGCTGGGGAGGGGTTGGCCCGGAATGCATCCTCCATTGGATTTGTGCTGCCAGACGATCTGGTTCGACGGATTTTGGCGATGGCGGCGCGTAAGGACAGGTCCTCGGTGAGGTCGTTGTGCCCAAAGTCCAGCGACATGCAGTCTATTCCGGACAGTTCGATCAGACACATGACGTCCTGCAGGCAATGACTGGGCAGTTGAGGAAGCTGTTGTAAACCTGTCTCGGAGGTGACGAAGCCGAATAAAGCGATCCTCCGCTTCTGTTGCCACTCTGGGTCGTCCACTGCGATGCCGGTCTTCAACTGAGCCAGTGGCTTGGAACCGGTGCCAAAGTCGACTGATGGTACTCTGATGCACGTTTAGATGCCTGGCAACCTGACTTTGACTTTCACCTGCATGCAGTCGGCCAATAGCAATGTTCCTTAAATTTATCGATAGAGACGCCAAAAATGTCTGCTTGAAAATTAACTGAATTTTTTTTTGTGTAGCATTATCCTTTTATAGGGTTTCAGTTGCGTAGTCAGTGAGTAGTGTTCACCCCAAATTTTGTTGCTTTCACGTGCGCGCAATATGAGCTGTGGTCAAAAATTGCATGATAAACACTATTGACCACTGCGTTGTAACGATTACAAAAACGAACGCAATTCAGGTCAACACGTGCATTTGACACTGTAAAGAACATTTGAGGCTGGTTTTTATATACCCTAGCACCAAATTTTACTTACAAACTCATAAAAACGCTATGCGTTTCTTTTGTTTGAACAGTATATAAAGCAGATAGACTCCACAATGGATAGCAATCCGCTTGCTTTAACTCAAGAGCTAAGCCAGGTACCCATTTACAGCTGGTAGACTGGAGCGTGTCCATTCAGTGAATCGAATCCGGCCCTTTTGCCGCGAGAGACCAGCGCTCTAACCACTCTACCAGTCGGACGCTCATATTGTACTTGAGCTAAACCTTAAAAAGAGGTACAGGTAGGCCCATATGAGATACTGCCGTAGTGGAGTGAAACATAAAAGACTTCGCTATAGTAGGACCAGCTTTATGAGGTAGGTTGACCAGTTCCCTTCCTGTCTGCCTTCCTCTTCTTCTTCAAGTACCATGCATAGTGGCGTAGGAGATCATGTCTTTCCACAACTTCCTGTCTCCAGTACAATTTATCTAGACTTATGTCCATGCCACGACGTGAAACTGTCCAGAATTTGCTCTCTTTGTCTTCCCCTATGTCATTTTCCTTCAATCTTACCTGCTGTTACAATATGTTCTGTCTTAGCTGTCTTAGCCTTCCCTAACTCAAGAGCAAAGCCAGATGTCCATTTTGTAACGACAATTGGATTGTGTACTTTTACGCCTTTCTTTCTCTCCTACATAACCCATTTATTTCGTCATTTTACGCTCATAGATCTGTCCAATCGTTGCGCCTTAGATTTGTTGACCTCTGTTCAGATTGCGATTCGTGTTATTTTACAGCTAATTGACCCCGGCCGGCAGATTAATTGCTATCGCATGGCAAGCGAAACCAGACGGCGTAAGGTGAGTGACCATCTGTATTCGCTAACACCTTCCGACACCTTGACTGAAAGAATAAAGGGAGTCCAGATTGTATGATATTATAATAACGTCAGTGGTCTGCGAATGTCTGTGATTAACCGTCTGGTGAAGGAATTTGAGTACGAGTTATAATCACTTAAGCGCATCCGACCAGACCGTTTCTGTGTAACTTTTACAGATAAACATGTCTGAGGAGACATTATGAGCAAGGCAATCATTGAGGGATGAGATCATAGATATGTTCGCCAGTCTGTATAATAGAGACGGAAGTAATCATGCCATATTTGAGAGATAGGTCATGTGTTTAAATTGTAAAATGACATTTTAAAACACGCGGGGGATAATAATCATTAACACCCCGACCCATCTAGTCTCGCGCAGGGATTGGACCAATTGAGAACAAGAAATAAACAACCGTTTCGATTTTTATGTTGTCGGAACAAATGTAGATACTTGGAGCGAGAATTGAAAATATAACAACACAATTTGAGGCTGCAACACATTGCATTGCATTACGTGAAAGGAGCATCTCCCAGGAGCCAGAGAAGAATATGACAGAATTCCAAATATAAAGGACAGGACCGAGTATTTTGGGCATCTTTAAGACTTCAGAAGAAAACCCGACTTTTAAAATACAAAGACTGTAAACCTAGGAATTTGAGCACTCGTCATAAGAGGGATTCTAAAATTACCACATACCAAGTGTTCGAAGGATCTAATCTAAGTTGCTGTGTCCATTCAGCTGTGCCAGGGGATTTTAGATCCCAACATTTTTGGTTCGTGGTACGAGACCAGTTTGTGATATGATCTACGCTACTAGTTTGTGATTCAAGAGCTGAGGTTCGACACTACCCACCTACATTGGAAGAGTAGGGAAGATACCTACCTTGACCTTAGGAGTGGTTATCTCTTGAAGTGTCTAGAGAAGCGCCCTCATCACACAAAAAAAGACTTGACGGAACAACTGCAGCAGTACTCACCAATTTTCAGCTAAGTGTCTTTTCAAACAGGCCACAGCAAAGAACATTTACTTCCAATCAAACCTCGATGCAGATAACCCAATCTTTATTTTTTCATCACAGTAAAACATAATCTTATTTATATTTTTAAATGTTACATAATAATTGATCATTAAATTTGTTATATGTTGTTTTACAAATTCATAGTTGGTTCAGTTATTATAGGCAGGACTGCACACGTGTAATTCGGTGTGTGTGTGTGTGTGTGTGTGTGTGTGCGTGCGTGCGTGCGTGCGTGCGTGCGTGCGTGCGTGTGTGTGTGTGTGTATATATTTTCACCTATTAAGCCAATAAATAATCAGAGGACTTTCGCTGAATTAAAATCAGCTGGGGGTTTGAACGAGCTAAATCATACAATACACATCTTCACAAAAGGCGGCGGGTCAGATGAAAAGTTAACGTGCTCAGACTCATTTAGCATTGTTCTTGACTTCTAAAATATCTTGTGAACACCACCTGGAGGTAGAAGCATCATTATCCTTCTACGACTCTGCTAAGCGTAATCTTGTGCGAAGGTAGATACCTTTGAAGACCCATATTAGGTACTCTAGGTTTTGGCCACTATTGGACCACTACTGCAGAGCAAGGGGAGGCAATCCGTGACACACTTACAGCTGGCTAACTGGAGCGTGTTGCTACCAGGTTTCGATCCCGGAACTTGGTAACTGTGCCGCGAGAAGAATGCGCTCTAAGCACTAGGACACTCGAGATAAAGCTCGGTAACTAAAAAAGGTGGCTACACAGGTGTAAATTAATATGAAATTAATATGAAACAAATATAAAGGTATGTTATCAGGCACTCGCAGGAAATAAAGAAGTAGAACACCAGACAACAGAAAAACAACAGAGATGAGTGGCTTACCCAGGATTTGAACACTGGACCTTCCGTGCGACAACCCCGCCTAGCCATGCAAGCGAATCACACTATCCGCTATGCCATCTACGCATCATCAAAAAATGATGTTTCAATGGCAGGTCAATAGTGCGAACCACAATACACGACACCAGAAGTCCACCATGGGCAGTTCAGCCTATTAATGACGCAATCACTTCTGTTGTATTTCTATCAAGCAGTATAGGCCGAATCCAACAAGACAAGGACCTTAATACTGTGTCCAGTAAATGATAGTAGACTAGAACAGTGAGAACAGAATAGTGGGTAGGTTTGGTATTGTACAAACATTTATTACAAATAAGGGAGGGAAACCCGAGGCCTGTAAACAGTAAATTAATATGAAACAAATATAAAGGTATGTTATCAGGCACTCGCAGGAAATAAAGAAGGAGAAGTAGAACACAGGTGTATGATGATCTGAAACTGGGTTATAGAGTCGGCCAAAACAGTTTCCGACTCCAGAAATTTTAGAAATCTGACTCCGACTACAGTTTTTTTAACTAGTAATATGGCATCAAATTATACACTTATATGGAGTTATATGTATAAGTATGTCATGTGTGTGATTAAATGAATACGCGGCTTTCGTAGACTACATTTTAAACTATTCATTCATTCATACAGTAATTCAAAATAACAAATCATCCACAATCAATCAATCAATACCCTTTAGCTCCCCGAGGAGCATAGGCCTTCAATAAACATATTCCAAGTCTTCCTGTCCTGTGCCATCCGCTCAAGTTCTTTCCATGATATCTTCATCATTTTCACCTCTGTATCCAGTTCTCTTCTCCGCGTGTTTTTTGGTCTACTTCTGCCTCTCTTTCCCTGTGGATTCCAGAACAAGGTCTGCCTTGTAATGCTTTCAACAGGTCTCCTCAATGTGTGTCCTATCCATCGCCAGCGTCTTCTTCTCAACTCTTGTTCCACTGGCACGTGTCTGATTCTTGTCATCAATTCCACATTTGTGACTTTGTCATACCATTTCAGTCATTCTATTCTACGCAAGCACGCGTTAGTCTGTAGCTTTAAGGTTGTTGTTTTTGTAGCTCTCAATGTCTCAGAGACATACAATAGGACTGACTTCACATTTGAGCTGAATATTCTTATTTTCGTGTTGGACTTGATTTCTCTTGTTCTCCATGTTTTCCAATGCAATGAAAGCTCCTCTTGCTGTTTGTATTCTTATATTGATATCATTGTCCTTCTTCTTGCATCTGATTATGGTTATGTGACAGAAGAGCTAAGTCATCTGCAAATCCATATCATTCAAGCTGTTTATTCAGATTCCTCTGGATTCCCATTTCTGTGTGTGTGATTTTTTGTCGATTGTTTTCATAACCCAATCTATTGGTAATAAGAAAAGAAATGGAGACAAGAAAGCATCCCTGTCTCATTCCCGTTCTAATCCTAAACGCTTGTTCTGTAAGTTGTCCTTCATGAATGATCTTCATAGGGTCTTCCTAGTTTAAGTTAGTGAATGCTTCATGGGAACTCCATAATGCCTCATCAATTTCTAAAGTGATTCTCTGTCTACACTGACAAATGCCTTTTCATATCCACGAATCACCCACACCTGCGACACAAATGACTGCTTTGCCAAACACCATGAGGCAAAATAGTGTCATGTTTTAACAATGACAAGAAAATTGACAATGTATAATAGTTTATTTTCATTTCTGTGTGCTTTTTCCAAATGTGCCAACAAATTTCCAGTTGTGACAAATACTTTATTTATGATCAGAAGTAACTGAATTTTTTTCTTACATTATGTTATAAAATGATGTACTATTAAAAAGAAAGTGGTTTTGGGATTCTACTACTTTAAAAGTTATTTCAGATTTTTTTAAGCGGCCCCCTCCCTTGCAAGGATCAAACTGATCTGCTAGTCTCGTAAAAATTCGTATTCGATTCGGGAACATTTTTACCTCCAACTCGACTAAAAATGACTATGACCGTGTAATGAAATATAGCCTACAGTAACGACAGCGTTTGCTTTCGCCCGTTACGTCCAAGTGTCGCTAGACAAAGTAAGCATTTCTCTGCCTGTCTGACTTAACCTTTTAATGCCACACCTTTCCTATTAACTTGACCATATCAAAAGGCGCTTGATTTACCTCAACTTTTCGCAATCTTGACATTCCATGAGGCAGGGGGCGGGCGCACCGACGGTTTCGTTTAGCCCAAGTTATCTTTCTAACGCGAACTGATCTGTCAGATATTATGAATAAGATGAACAGGACCGCACTTGGAAACCACTGGAAGAGTAAAGGCCTTTGAAATATTCACTATAAGGGGCAGCTATCCATTTTGAATGTTCATACTCAGGGGGGTGGGTAGAAAATTCTATTGATCCTCCAGAAACGGGGGAAAATCTTGTGAGTTCCATTACACCGGTTCCAAGTCCTCTGGTGCAACGCCGGACCGAGCGAACCGGCAGGAAAAACCTGTTTCATCTGTGGAAAAATTTTAGGTTTCTCTCCGATTTCTGAGCTGAGGATTCACAAGAAGCGTGAAAAAGTAACATCCTCTAGAATCTTAATACCATGAGTATAAAAAAGGCGGCTTTTCAAAACTCGAAGATTCATAGTCGCTCAGAATTTTGGATAATTTAAGCACGTTTATTTCCAAACCACTGTTGGAGTTGTGTTAATACATTCGTGGAAGTTCATCACTGATTGAGTGGTAATAGAAATTAGCATTTTTCGTGATTTAATGTTTTAAGTTTTACCATTATAATTCACTGTGATTTTCCAGCGTTAAAACTAGTGAAATAAATAACGCGTAGCTATTTTTATTCCAGATGTTTCAGTTGTAATGATAATTTTATCACCCGCTATCACTCACCAGAAAGATACGGTTTAGTTGACTAATTAATACACTATGCGACGGATAATTGACGGAATAGAATTCACATTTATTTCGTTTTGTGTAATTTAGTAAGTGACTGTTGTTTAAATATCATGCGACTAAACAAACCGACGCCGACCCTCTAATAGCTACTTAGCGAAAGGCGATATTTGTTAAAGTGCGCGTATGGATAAATTAAATAATAACTGACCAGATAGGAATAGGATAGAGACAACGTGTGCTTATATGTAGATATTATTAGCAGTACTTTTTTCATAATGTTCCTCTATCCTTAGACATGACCTGATCAACGGCGACCAGCGGTTTTTTTTATTTTGGTTTATCTTGGTCCTATTCTTCTCCATTTTACTGATTGGATATAAATTTTAACTGGGATTTACAAATGCCTCAATAATTTTATCACCCACTGGGGTGTGAGAGTATAACAAGTCTCCCCGACATTTGAGAGTCTGTAAACCAAGTGGAATATTAATTTAACCAGAATAGTTTACGCTATTTCAGAATCGGCACGCCACCAGAAGCTAATCGATAGGATTTACACATCAGCAATCAAGTTATCAATAGTTTAACCATTTTTGTAGCAATCAGATGTTTGGCCTACGGTTTACTGGTTGGACCACCATATATCAATGAGAGTCTCGGCATTAACTATTCAACGTTGACAATGTTTTTTATCCAGGAATCGAATCACCAAATTAGGCGTTCCCCTTATATCATTTAATTATTAGGTGGGAAGGACTGTGGCCCCAATTCGGAAAGATAAATCTTTTGACCTTTGATATACTTATTCATAGGAATTTTTACGTCCAACATATTTTTTTAACCATGATATAGGTAATAAGCGAGATTGTGTGGCCACGTATTACAGAGAGATAGAGAGGGTAAATAATTTTTTCTTTAGTAAGCAGGTGAAACATTGTACTCATCTGCACTCAGGTATTCTGTTATTTTTCTAGGAAATGTAATTCTTATTTATTTGATCTTTCTCTTTTAGATATTCGATGTTGTAACGTTTAATGATAATAAACAACAAAAGAACTAAACTTTGTGTGTTGGTCAGACCCATACCCAAATTTACCATAGTTTTTTCACGTTTGTGTGTCTTTTTGTCACATAACTGTGTGTGTGTGGTTAGTGTAACTTATATTTCTCAATATATATGGAGGTGCAAGATTGTCTTATACTAAATTATAGTCGTATAGATAGGCTGGACTAGAGAAACTACTCAGACAAGAGACAGATCTTCTCCTTAAACTATCCACTCGTGAAAATCTATTTCTTACACCTTTACTTCTCACGTATTATCACCATCCCCTATACTCAGGCGGGACCTTAAATAACTTTAAAACCTATCTAAGCGCGACAATGACCGAATCCACGACCCCGACTCAACTAAAATATGACCGACCACTAATCCGACTCCACAGCCCTGATCTGAATATGCTCACCTCTCATTTAATACGGCGGGCGAAGGGGGGAAATGTTGAGGCAAATGTGAAAACGTTACCACAGATAACGGCTTGGATACGTGGATCAGCTGAGTTGGGAGATAATAAGACTGACAAAAGAGGAAGGCAGGACTGTCTCCCTCTACGTGTTGTTAGAGAAGTTCAGGTGTCAGAGGATCATCGAAGAAAGGCCAGATGTCTCGGTTCTCTGTCGCAGCGAGTTCGATGCCGCCTTTCGGATGATGCCTTTCACCATGTTACTTTCTGTTATGAAGTGTCTTCCTTCTTTTTTCTTCTCTTTCTATCTTTCTTTTTTTGTTTCGCTCTTTATTTCTTTCTTTCTTCTTTCCTGTTTTCTTTCTTTTTTTCTTCCTTACGAGTGCCTGCCATTTACATATTTTCGCAAATTCTTCACTAGCCGTAGTTGTTATCGCCAGCACCTGATGTTGATGTATACGTTGTTATCGTGGCGCTACGAAAGTTGTCGTTACTTCCTCCTGAAAATCTATATAGTTTCCCGGTAATCAAAGTTATCTTCCATACTCCTGCAATAAGCACGCGTGACTTCCCTCCTTCCTCCATAATCAGGATTTGGCTCGACTCCTGATCTGGTCTCCGTATGTGCCCATAGTTTATCTGTTCGATTTTCGCGGACGACGTAAACACATTTGATAGCCGCATGAAAGACAGGACAGTCTGATCCGGAACTCACAGTTTCCTGGCCTTATTAAGTAACAAACCTTCGACTGAAATTACCGGCGAATTCGTTGACCAGAAAAAAAACTACGTGTATAACCAAAGGCAAATAGAAAGATTGTTTCAACCACAAAACAAAATTGTGTACTATTTTTCTGTAACCACTTTTATATAACTTCACCTTAGCGTTGTATATTTGTTGCGCTTTAAGCCCTTGACGCCCAAAACCTCTCATCGCTGAGAGCTGAAACTTTGCACGCAGCTCCGTTTATTGACGCATATTAATCTTTAAAGTTTTGACCTGCAAAACCCAGCGCTAAACTTTCACAGCGTATAAAACCTTTAAGGTGGAAATATTTGTTGCAGCCCTTAAGACGCCCAGTAAAACTTCTCATCGCTGAGAGAAACTTTGCACGCAGCTCCGTTTATTGACGCATATTAATCTTTAAAGTTTTGACCTGCATTTACCCAGCCTATTCATATAATAACTTACAGCGTAAAATAAGGTGGAAATAATTCCAGTAAAGTAGGGGTTTTCAAGAAGGTAATAATGAACTGTGAATATACACTTTCGTTTCGTATTTGAAGGGGCTAGCGTTGGATGGTGATTAAATCAATGTGTTTCTTCATACAACTAAGTCAGTATGTCTCTTGTTTTAAACACAGCTAAAGTAATGACTGAATAACTTTCTTGTGAGCTTTACATTTGGTCTTTAAACTTACAAAGTGTGCTTTACTGAGTGATGAATTTCACTGGACAAATAGTGACACTAATTCCGAAAAATTATATTCACGTATGACTTAAAATCATAAAGCAAGTAGCGAAAAAATATACGTATTAGGGACCCACCTTTATTATTGTTAACAAACTAACAAAAACGCAGAAAATAAATGTTTCATACATTTTATTGCAAGACTAAAAATGGAAAGCCAGTTATCATTAATCAGTAATTTGTAATATGTTCACAAAACATTATACATTTTTTCCCTTTTTTCTTATTCTTCTTCTTTTGATGCTTTGGGGAATTTCCATTATTGACATCAGTTTCTCGATGTCTATTACTTTCATTTCGATTAGTGGTCCTAATGATGTCATACTCTCCCCTGGTCTCCTGGGTAGTGATATTGGATACCTAGCCTTCTCGGATAAGGGCGAAAAAATAGGAGGTCTTGTGTGCAAGTTAAAAATCCCACGGCAGTTGCAAAAAGTAAGGAGTAGACCGTAAGGCCGCTTCCCTGGCAAAATTTAAAAATTAGAAACCTACTCACCACAAAAACATTTATAGAATGTGTGATTCCTTTATAGATCGGAGCACTGATGGAATTGTCCGTGTTCAATGAAGATAGTTCTTAAAACCAAACCAATTATTTCGACTTTTTATCAGTTCCAGTCGAGTTAGTTGTTTTTTTTAATGGATTATTTCCCCCTTATTATATTTCCTTTCTTAGTATGATGAAGGTTTGGGTTTGGTTTGGTTTTTAAGGACTATTCTCATTGAACACGGACAACGCCATCAGTGCTCCGATCTCCTCCTTTAGATCACACAAGGAGGATCTCAGCGCAGTGCACGAACTCCGTAGCACCGGCGAGAATCCCAATGTGTGTATATAATGTATAGGAATCACACATTCTATAAATATTTTTGTGGTGGGTAGGTTTCCTAATTTTTAAATTTTGCCAGGGCAGCGGCCTGATAAGCCTATTCTTTACGATTTCCAACTGCCGTGGGATTTTTAACGTGTGCTACTTGCACACGGGACCTCCTATTTTTCCGCCCTTATCCGAGAAGGCTAGGCATCCGATCTCACTACCCATGAGACCAGGGGGGAGTATGACGTAATTAGGACCACTGGTTCTGAAAAAAAAAATTTCAATAAATTGTAATCGAACCTGGGATTCGAACCCGGTACCTCTTGAATACGAGGCCACTCCAACCCTCTGATGAAGGTAATTCTGTCTAATGTATTCCTATCGTGCAACCAACAATCCTGGAGTACATGTTCCACTGTTTGTTTAGCTTCCTCGCCGGGGACTCATGTCAGTCTGTCCGTGCGAAAAATCTATTGAACAGATGACATTTGAATCTTCATTGGCGAGTCTGATATGTTATAGCTTGATCACTTCTTTGTGTCATATTTATTTGTCATTACTTTTGATTATTGCTTTTTAACCTCTTCGTATGTGACCATGCCTTCAATTTTTGACAGACATTTGCTCAGACTGTTTTCAAACATACACACACACACACACACACACACACACACACACACACATACACACACACACTGGCAAACATTTTGAAAGTGATTACGTTAAAACTACTTTAATTAATATGGGACATTTGCATGACCGCCCGAGTCGCTCGTATTAGAGCGGATAGAGCAGTGGCTTTTCGGAACAAACGGACCGAGTTCGACACCAGGTCTCGTCACGCTCATGTCTACCCTCCTGCAAAAATGATTACCTAATTAAATGGTTGGGAAAAGCGCAGGTAGTGAGGAAGAGAACCGGTCACCCCACGACATGAATTTGAACTTAGAACAAGTGAAGTCTGCAACACTTAACTCCACTACGGCAGTATCTACTATTTTTCGTTATCTTTATGTATCAATATCTGCATCAATCTATCTTTATCTTTGGCACTCCGTCTATCTATCTATTCGTATTCCCGTTTGTGTGTGTTTTTTTTCCTCGAACACCTTTCCCAACGAAGGTAATCAACTCTCCAGCAAGCTTACAAAGGCGTATCTTCCTGTTTCTAAATATGTGGTTCTCCGAGTTATTAGTCTTCATGTGTCGACTCCACGCGTTAAATCAGGAGTTGTCAATCTTTTTTTCACCGCGGGCACATTTTAGATTTATAAAGAGTGTTGTGGGCATCAACCAACATCGTGACCTACTTATTTAAAAAAAAAGGTTTATTTTTACAACGATGTATACAGAATACTTCTATGCGGTCAAGTAAACATATTTAATGAAATAAGAAATATTGAGTATGAAAAAATTAATCTTCAAATTTTTCGAGTCAAATGTATAATTAGTGTGAAGTTTTCACTGCAGGTCAGTGGTCAACCTTTTATAGTTCGGAGTGTATGATGAAAGAAGCATTCATGAAGTTGATTTTGGTGTTAAGTTCTAAACATAATGGGTTAGGTTGCTGCAGGAGAACATGGTCCTCAAGACCCATCAAGAAATAGAAAATGTCAAGGCAAGATGTTTGTTTATACAAGAAGAATCTCTCAGTTAAGTTAGACGTAGATTTCCCTTAGGTAGAGAAGATAGAGATTGTAGTGAAATTGACAGAGATACAACGGTAAAATCCCTCCAAAGATAACATTTAAGGATAAAAACATAATGCGTAGGCTGCTGATGTACATGATCGCCTAGACCGCGGGTCATCATCCTCCATAATAATTGACTTGCTAGACAGGAGGGGAACGGCGGATCAAAAAGGAAAAAAATATGACTGGAAAGATTGCGTGAGACTAGAAAGGCTAAGGAGACGCAATTGGGGGGGGGAAACGGAGAAAAGTCACGTTTCCCAAGTTGACATAAAAGTAAGCAACTCGACAGAAGGGACCTTAGATATAATACGCCACAGTCATTTATTGGACGCTTTTGCAATACCAAGCCCTTGATTTGAATTCAGCGGCTAAAACGCAGATGTTAGGAATATTACAAAAATTAAAAAGTAAATTTTTCTTAATATTAATGTTAGGAATATAAAAATTAGCTGGCCGGATGGCCTATTCTGAGCAGTGAACTAATATGTTCTTAATTTTACAGACCGATAGATAATATTGAAGATAATGACAAAAGACAGTGTTGTTCACATCATCGACAGACTGTATGGAATCTAAAAGTGTCGCTAATTGCACAAAAAAAAAAAACGACCTCGAAACGCAGGTGTTCAAATTTACTTAGTATGGAGGAGAGGGTTTTTGGGTGGTAGCTGTGTCTAAATATAACTTTTAACGACAAAATTTTGGAGGGGAGAGAAAGGTTGGTTCAAAAATCAAGTACATTTTGTAGGAACACAAGTAGAGACGGACAAACTAACAGATAACCATCCATACTTGACTGAAGCATGACTGAAATGACTTTATGGTAGGAAATTTGAAATTTAAAATAAACCTAGGCAGTGATTGGCCACAGACAATCATATCATTAGCGCTGAGACGCGAAAGTGGGGCCATTCTTCAATAGTTGTTCAGTGATAGACACAGATTTTAAAGTGTGGTGATTTCCATATGAAAGAAAGTGTAATAAATTTAGGGACGCCATACTATAGCCAGCAGCTCAGCTGAGTTTTGCTAGCAATTCTGTGTTATTTATTCATAATCTGGTAAGATTGAAATTATTTCCTTATATATTTTGAATATTGTTTCATGTTTGAGTGATTTGATACTGCCATATCGAAATCTAGCCTTACAAACAAGTAGGGATTTGCTCTAGACCCCCCGCCCTAGTCAGGGTCTAGGGACCAACAATGTACATAAACTCCAGCAAGGATTATGCAAGACAGATCAAGTGTTGAGAATAATGAAACATATTACCTATCCTCTTTTAGGGCAGACAACTAATAAATATTTTTCAGAAACTATAGTCTGGGAGGATCTATCTGATGTAAAACCACCATGGTAAATGTGCTGTTTGGTCAGAGAGATCTGACCTGTCTGTATGATGTGGTTGTTGTGTCAGTGTTGTGTCCAGACGTGGGTAGAGAATAGATTTTGACACATGGCCCATACTTTGATTGCAGAGCTGCGAGTTTCTGTTGTCAACAAAGCAGTGACTATTCAGTTGGTGACTTTACTCGAGTGTATCTGTGCAGTACTTGTGACAGAGACCACCATTATTGCCCGCCAGCACGGAGAGGTGGGACCATCAGTTTTCAGCACCAGAGCTACAAATATAAGATGAGTGAGCCTCTGGTCTGCTGGACATTCACCAACGCTGTGTAGTTACTAATACCCACCATAAAAATTCCCACCATTTTCTGGACACTGTGTAGTCAATATAGACAGGTGTGATGAGGCCACCCCAACAGCACAAACAGTAACTATCCTCCCAAGTAGATGACTACTAGAACATTTTAATAAAACTAACTAGTATAGTACATATATATGTACACTATTGCATTTATGATATAATATTCCATGCATTTCTTTCATAATCTCTAAATCCTTTTAAGTTCTGGTCAACCTAAAAAATTGATCCAGAACAAAATAAATGTAATATAATTCTAACAAAAATTTTACACACGTGAGTTAGTTCAGTGTATTTTAACATTTGTTAATATTATTAGTCTTCTTAATTATCTGTGGGTGTATTTAGAAACTATCACACCACACTACACATCATTACCCTAGACACTTTACGTAGCCACATTCATTAAAAAAAAAATTAAGTGTGAGGTCGTAGTGGTAGCAAGAAAGGCCTTCTGACAATTCTCAACTACATTTTATCTCAGGAGCCTTCACAGCTGGCCTCATACGATTACATTTAGTAATATCAACATCATACAATACCATCAAACACCACTACATAAATTGGGGTCTTGTCCAGGGATAATTAGCCCAACAGTAATATTAGGATCTCCTGGTGGGAGAAATAAAAGTAGGGAAATAAATTGTAAAATTCCCTTTAAAATTAAAAGTGTCCCTGCAGATAAAAGTTGGTGAATCTTCACAGCCAGTAATAATTAATTAGTTAACTGGTTAGTTAGAATTGGTTAGACTATAGTCATAAGAAGTACTTAGTGTATTTACTGGTTAGAGATTTAGCTTGTATATTATTATATTGTCTAAAAAGTATGGCGGAGCTGGCAAAATTTAGATCAGCTGCTGTGCTCACCGCGAAGGAGATGGGAATGGATGGTCAAATTTTAATTCAATACGTAACGGCTGAATGTGATAAATATATTGAACGGGAAGAAAGGAGGTTAGCTGAAGAGAAGAGGTTAGAGGCTGATAGAGAAATTAAGAGGCTGCAGATTGAGGCAGAAGAAAAACGACAGCAAAGGGAGGCAGAAGAAAAACGACAGCAAAGGGAGGCAGAAGAAAAACGACAGCAAAGGGAGGCAGAAGAAAAAAGATTGACTGCCGAAAGGGAGGCAGAAGATAGAAGGTTGCAAAGGGAGCACGAATTACGACTAAGGGAGCTGGAATTACAAGGCCAGGCTCCTGAAAATGGTGCCAGCCCTTTTGCCTCAGATGCTACGCCCAGTCTGGGAGCCTCAAACTCAGCTATGGGGTTTCATTTAGACCATTTTGTTGAAAAAGACGATGACATAGAGGGGTACCTAGGACGTTTTGAGTTATTAGCTACTACATATGGGTTAGAGAGAGAGAGGTGGAGCTTAAAGCTATCACAAGGATTGAGAGGTACTTCTTATGAAGTATTTGCTAAAATGAACAGGGAAGACCAAGACAATTATGACATGTTAAAGCAGGCTTTGTTATTAAGATACGAGAAGAATGGTGAATTTTATCGTAAGAAATTTAGAAATGCCAAACTGTTGTCTGGGGAGACATACCACCAATTCTCTGCTAGACTAGAAACCTATTTGGAGAAATGGACGGCTCTGGGGAAGACCAAAGATCTTAAAGAAATGATCATGATTGAGCAATTGAGAGAGTCCATGGCTCCAGACATGAGAAAATTTCTCATGGAACAAGGTGCAGAGAAGTTGGGGAAATTTTAAATGTTGCTGAGAGGTATCAGGCAGCCCAGGCAGAGGTAAGTGGTGCTAAGAAGAAGCACATAGACAATTTTAAAGCTCCACAGCAATTTAATAAATTTGATAATAGAGAGCAGGGAAATAAAGGTAGGACAAACTTTGAGCGGCCAAGAAATGACTATCGCGACAGAAACTCACAGTTCAATGACCAAAAGTTCAATGAAAGAAAACCGTTGAACCAAGGAAAAAGATGGTGTAAATGGTGCAAGAAGGATAACCATAACACCGAATTTTGTAGAAGGAAACCTTCAAACATTGCTGCAATGAAGTCGGGGACGCAAAGATTAAAGGTTAATCCTAAGGGACAACAGGAACCTTATCACCCCCCAGTTTGTGAGGATGTTATTTGTAATGGGGTCACCATAAGGTGCCTTTATGATACAGGTTTGGATTATGATTCAGTTGTGAAGTCTAGCCTAGTGGACCCAAGTCAGTATACCACAGAAACAGTGGAAATACAAGGGGCGACTAAGGACATACCACTCATGACACTTCCCATCGCAAGGATAACGGTGAAAACTCGCTATGTGGAAGGAGAAATCAGAGCAGCAGTGATAGATGAACCAATCTACCCTCTGATATTGGGGTGTAGATACGTCTTCTTGGGGAATCCCGAGAAACCTGTGATCATGGCGACAGTGCAGACCAGGTCACAGAAGAAGGAGGAAGAAGGTGAACCTATAAATGCTCATCCAGAGGAGATGAGGAAGGCGCAGGCTGAGGATAGGACACTCAAGCCCTGTTTTAAAAAATTGCCCAAATGCCACACACCTCCGAGCAAGGGGGAATATTTCATGAAGAACAAACTCTTATACAGGAAGGCCGGAACTGGAACAAATGGTCACAACCAGCTGGTTCTTCCCACTTCATATAGAGATAAAGTGATGGAACTCGGGCATGCGATTTCCCTTCAGTGGTCACATGGGGATCAGCGCCACAGGACAGCGTATAGCTTGTCATTACTTCTGGCCAGGGATAACGGAGGATATAAAAAGATATGTCAAATCCTGCCCAGAATGTCAAAGGGTAGCTCCAAAGCACTGGACGGCTCCTGCAACTCTAGGGGAAATGCCCATAGTGGGAACACCTTTTGAGAGGGTTGCAGTGGATATTGTAGGACCTCTCACTCGGACCAAGAGGAGGAACAGTTACATCCTTACTCTGGTGGACACTTGTTCTATGTGGGGAGAGGCGGTAGCCCTGCCATCAATTGATTCAAAACATGTAGCAGAGGCACTACTTACAATATTTACCCGATTAAGATTCCCGCATCAAATCTTGACGGATAATGGATCTCAGTTCAAGGGGAAACTAACGGAAGAAGTTTTTAAGCTATTTCAAGCCAGGCACTTTCATTGTAGTCCGTACCATCCACAAGGGAACGGCCAGGTAGAGAGGTTCAACGGGACTCTCATTTCTATCCTGAGAAAGCTGGCACACGAAAAACCGGATCTGTGGGATCAATTCCTGCCCGCCGCATTGTTTGCTTACCGGGAGGTACCACATAGTTCAACCGGGATGGCTCCCGCAACTCTGCTATTTGGGAGGCCAATAAAAGGTCCATTAGAAGCTTTATTAAGGACCTGGACAGATGAGAAGGCGGAAGAGACTGTTACCTCATCGTATCAATATGTGAACGAACTGACCACTCGTTTGAAAGCTGGATGGAAACTGGCAAATGATAATTTGAAGCAAGCCAGGAAGAAACATGCAGCATATTTTAATAGGAAGGCAAAGGACAGGGAACTGGCAGTCGGAGAGAAGGTGCTGCTTCTACTACCGGGAAGCCAGAATAAATTACAAATTGGTTGGCAAGGTCCATATACGGTTCTAGAGAAGGTGTCTAGAACAAACTATAAAATTGACAAAAAGGGGAAGGAAAAATTTTATCATGTAAACCTGTTAAAGAAGTATCTGGACAGACCACTCCAGGAAAGCACCCCCTTATTGACCTTGGCTATTGCAACCCAGATGCAAAAAGAACCACTCACCTCACATGAATACCCATTACATCCTTGTGAAACAGCAGCACAGGTAAAAGTCAGTAAGCACCTGACTAAAAACCAGAGGGAGAGAGTTCAAAAGGTTCTGGAGGAACATACAGATGTATTAACAGATAAACCAGGCCATACAAATTTGCTACAGTATGACATGAAACTGGTAGACTCAAACCCAATCTGTATGAGAGCCTATTCTATTCCGTTCGCGAAGGAGAAGGCATTGAAGGAAGAAATAGAGTATTTGTTGAAGGAGGGGATTATTTCGCACAGTGAATCATCTTTTAGTTCTAGTGTCGTTTTGTTGAGAAAACCGTCTGGGGAACACAGATTGTGCATAGATTACAGGAAACTGAATGCTGTCACAGAAGGACAAGTGGATCCATTACCAGACACAAAACGGTTATTTGCCAGACTGAACAAGGCAAAATACTTTTCAAAGGTGGATCTTAGTAAAGGCTATTACCAGATCCCAGTGAAGCCTGAAGTGAGACCTTATTTGGCTTTTAGCACTTCGGATGGACATTATGAATTCAATATGCTACCATTCGGACTGAAAAATGCTCCGAGTGTGTTTTCAAGGATGATGCGAAAATTGTTGGACCCCCTGAATAACCCATGTATCACGAATTTCATGGATGATATTCTCGTCGCCACAGAGACATTTGAAGAACACATTGAAGCTCTGGAGATGTTGTTTGATAGACTTCGGGAGGCGAACTTAACTGCTAGGCCAACAAAATGTTGTATTGGATGCAAAGAGTTGGAATTCTTGGGACACACTGTATATCAGGGTAATATGACCCCTGATCCTAAGAACTTGGAAAAACTGCAGAGAGCACCTAGGCCGCAAACAAAAAAGGACGTGCGATCATTTGTGTCGTTATGCGGATTTTATCAGAAATACATCAAGAATTTTAACGCTATTTGTGCTCCTCTGACTGATTTGACTCGCAAGGGACTTCCAGATAAAATTATTTGGACTGCACAATGTGAACTAGCGTTCCAAGAGTTAAAGGAAAAACTCACTAGCAAGCCTATTCTCAAACTGCCTGATTTGACACAGGACTTTGTCTTAAGAACCGATGCAAGTAATGTGGGACTCGGAGGGGCTTTGTTGCAAAGATCATCTTCACCTGATGGGGAACTTAAACCAGTCGCTTATGCAAGCCGCAAATTGAATAAGGCGGAACAAGGATACTCCACAAGCGAAAAGGAATGTTTAGCATTAATCTGGGCAATAAAGAAGTTTCAAATCTATCTGTATGGTAGGACATTTGTGGTGGAGACGGACCATCAGCCTCTCGTGTTCTTGTCTCAGGCTAAGCATGAAAACGCAAGATTGCTGAGGTGGTCTTTGTTGCTTCAACCTTATCAGTTTAGTATCCAATATATCCCAGGCAAATTGAATGTCGGTGCAGATTTCCTCAGTCGGCACCCCTGTGATCAAAATTAGAGTAGTGGCAGACGTGAGGAGTAATTTTACCTATGTGTATCGCTGGTTTTGGAACTTGCCATAGGCATGTTTTCAAGTGGGGAGATGTGTAGTGAAATTGACAGAGATACAACGGTAAAATCCCTCCAAAGATAACATTTAAGGATAAAAACATAATGCGTAGGCTGCGAATAGTACATGATCGCCTAGACCGCGGGTCATCATCCTCCATAATAATTGACTTGCTAGACAGGAGGGGAACGGCGGATCAAAAAGGAAAAAAATATGACTGGAAAGATTGCGTGAGACTAGAAAGGCTAAGGAGACGCAATTGGGGGGGAAACGGAGAAAAGTCACGTTTCCCAAGTTGACATAAAAAGTAAGCAACTCGACAGAAGGGACCTTAGATATAATACGCCACAGTCATTTATTGGACGCTTTTGCAATACCAAGCCCTTGATTTGAATTCAGCGGCTAAAACGCAGATGTTAGGAATATTACAAAAATTAAAAAGTAAATTTTTCTTAATATTAATGTTAGGAATATAAAAATTAGCTGGCCGGATGGCCTATTCTGAGCAGTGAACTAATATGTTCTTAATTTTACAGACGGATAGATAATATTGAAGATAATGACAAAAGACAGTGTTGTTCACATCATCGACAGACTGTATTGAATCTAAAAGTGTCGCTAATTGCACAAAAAAAAAAAACACGACCTCGAAACGCAGGTGTTCAAATTTACTTAGTATGGAGGAGAGGGTTTTTGGGTGGTAGCTGTGTCTAAATATAACTTTTAACGACAAAATTTTGGAGGGGAGAGAAAGGTTGGTTCAAAAATCAAGTACATTTTGTAGAAACACAAGTAGAGACGGACAGACTAACAGTAACCATCCATACTTGACTGAAGCATGACTGAAATGACTTTATGGTAGGAAATTTGAAATTTAAAATAAACCTAGGCAGTGATTGGCCACAGACAATCATATCATTAGCGCTCAGACGCGAAAGTGGGGCCATTCTTCAATAGTTGTTCAGTGATAGACACAGATTTTAAAGTGTGGTGATTTCCATATGAAAGAAAGTGTAATAAATTTAGGGACGCCATACTATAGCCAGCAGCTCAGCTGAGTTTTGCTAGCAATTCTGTGTTATTTATTCATAATCTGGTAAGATTGAAATTATTTCCTTATATATTTTGAATATTGTTTCATGTTCGAGTGATTTGATACTGCCATATCGAAATCTAGCCTTACAAACAAGTAGGGATTTGCTCTAGACCCCCCGCCCTAGTCAGGGTCTAGGGACCAACAATGTACATAAACTCCAGCAAGGATTATGCAAGACAGATCAAGTGTTGAGAATAATGAAACATATTACCTATCCTCTTTTAGGGCAGACAAATAATAAATATTTTTCAGAATCTATAGTCTGGGAGGATCTATCTGATGTAAAACCACCATGGTAAATGTGCTGTTTGGTCAGAGAGATCTGACCTGTCTGTATGATGTGGTTGTTGTGTCAGTGTTGTGTCCAGACGTGGGTAGAGAATAGATTTTGACACATGGCCCATACTTTGATTGCAGAGCTGCGAGTTTCTGTTGTCAACAAAGCAGTGACTATTCAGTTGGTGACTTTACTCGAGTGTATCTGTGCAGTACTTGTGACAGAGACCACCATTATTGCCCGCCAGCACGGAGAGGTGGGACCATCAGTTTTCAGCACCAGAGCTACAAATATAAGATGAGTGAGCCTCTGGTCTGCTGGACATTCACCAAAGCTGTGTAGTTACTAATACCCCATAAAAATTCCCACCATTTTCTGGACACTGGGTAGTCAATATAGACAGGTGTGATGAGGCCACCCCAACAGCACAAACAGTAACTATCCTCCCAAGTAGATGACTACTAGAACATTTTAATAAAACTAACTAGTATAGTACATATATATGTACACTATTGCATTTATGATATAATATTCCATGCATTTCTTTCATAATCTCTAAATCCTTTTAAGTTCTGGTCAACCTAAAAATTGATCCAGAACAAAATAAATGTAATATAATTCTAACAAAAATTTTACACACGTGAGTTAGTTCAGTGTATTTTAACATTTGTTAATATTATTAGTCTTCTTAATTATCTGTGGGTGTATTTAGAAACTATCACACCACACTACACATCATTACCCTAGACACTTTACGTAGCCACATTCATTAAAAAAAAATTAAGTGTGAGGTCGTAGTGGTAGCAAGAAAGGCCTTCTGACAATTCTCAACTACATTTTATCTCAGGAGCCTTCACAGCTGGCCTCATACGATTACATTTAGTAATATCAACATCATACAATACCATCAAACACCACTACAGAGATATTTTTCAAAGCCTGTAAAACTGAGCCCTGTGATAATTTTGAACAAATCTTCAAGGCTTCCATTTTCAGAGTTACCTTTTATACACATTGCACAAAACAACATCATCACAGTAGAAGAGTAATACAGAATAATAATGTTTGTTGATTGGAGAGGAGAACCACAATTTAAGAAAGATGTACTCCCCACAGCGAGTGAACTGTTTTGAATTGGTGTACTCCAACATAAGGCATTTAAAGAGGACGCCGCATGTGCCTATACGTTTCTAATAACCCCAGTGAGTAATGCTGTAGCTGAGAGGATATTCTCACTTGTATCATCAGTTAAGATAAAAGCAAGAAACAGAAATCCATCCAGCTATTGTCAGACCTAACTGTGTATTTTTAATAATATGTTTGACGCTGCATTGTCAAAAATGTTAAAACACTATACTTCTGACCAAAGTATGTAGGGACTTTGTCCATTAGATAAAAGCTCTCGAACAGAACATCACCTATATGACCAGCCACTGTTGTTTTTAAATAAATGTAAGGACTAAATCACTAGCATTGTCAAAAATGTTAAAACAATATACTTCTGACAAAAGTATATAGCGAAGGTGTAAATGCTCTATGTCTATATGAGCGATGCACAATGCTACAATACACGTGTACCTGAAACCTAAGTCTGTGATAATTACACTGACTCTTGAAATCATTCATACACTTCCAGGGATTCCCCCTGTGGTGACACGTGTTGAGAACCCAGCATTGCACACCAAGCTTGGATAAGTCACTTGAGCCTCAGGCATGATTCTTTGGCTTTGACCTGGTTGACTGCATGCAGGAGGATCTCACTGTGGACCTAGTGATAGGCAGGGGAAGCTGATACGTGGCTCTGTGCAGGACGTGAGACAATTCGTTGGGAGAGCCCAGAACCAGAGTACAGTATTTTAGCTCTGCATAGTTTGAGAGCGCCCTTGGATGGCGGGGAATGCACAGTATTCCGCACACTTCTTACTCCTAGCTTGGAACCAGATGTGATGATCCTTTAAATGCAAGCCAAGCTTGAGAAAATGGAGCTCATGACTTCGACTCAACACGTTTCTGAATGGCAGAAAAGCCACAGGAAAAGCCTAGATCTAGACAATTTGGCTTTTTTATGTGGCTTGTTAAAAGTGTTTGGCTTTTTTTTGTGTGTGAAGGTGTTTGGCTTTTTTTCACAATTTTCATCTGGCAATCGCAAAGCACAATCACCTCTTGAATAATCGTGTATAACCTAACACGATTTCGCGTTTTTTTTTTTTTTTTACATTTTCTTTCCAATTTTTATCTGCTGCGTATGAACAAATTCGTGCAGTACTGACACACGTTGTCACAGAAGAGACTATATATGTATATATATGTTCAATCGGACTTCTTATTATTACGCAACTGCTCACATAGAACACACGAGACAATTGTTTTCTCCTTTAGCGCTAGTTTTGTGTGAATTAATACAGTTAATTCCAGACCTTTATCTCGTCTATCTGCTACCGCTCTATGGGGGGTTTTTTTTTTTTCATTGTTTATGCCCTGCAATTGTTCATGTATTTATCTTCATATTGTACTAAATCAGGTTGTTTATATTGGTACATTTTTTAAAGCGCTCCTAATGTGTGATCTATTCATTTCCTTCTTACCTTTTGATTCCGTCCATCATTTTGTTAATAACTGCGCTTTTAAGACTTATTAGAATATAACACATCCGAGCACATACAGCTATCCTTAGCGAACTACGATTCCCTTAAAAATACAACAAAGGAAAACACGTTTCTGGATTTAGATAACCACCAAGTTCACTCACACACGCACGCACACACATGCACATAAAGACATACATACAGAGACAGAACAAGCACACTCACAACAGAAAACAACAACAGGACTTATTTTTGTTACAATTACTTGTGTACCTTGTTGATCTTAGATACTACAAGTATATTAAGCGATTTGATACTATGATATATCGTATCTCGCAGACGATTTCGCTGTGTTACTCAACGGACAGCACCCCTCTGTCCGGCAGCAGATCAAGTCCGGCTTCCAGGCTTCCATGCACTATCTCAATAGAAATCAGAAGTTCTGCCTAGAGGTAAGTTGATTCACAATTATAATTTTTTTTTTTTTTTTTTTTTAATGATTCAGGTGAATTGATTATTTCCTCTGATTTATTTATCAAGTGTTTCAAAGCAAGTATTACAAGAAATACCAGCGACCTGTATTTGTTTCATTAGATGGTTTACAGTCCGTTTTGAAATAAGTAAAACTGCTTATCAGTACCGGATCAACTAGTCGCGAAAAGAACTAAATATATCCGTGTATATCAGAGTACACGTAGAATTTTGTCAAAAAATTTGATTTATTTAGTAAAGAATCTCGCTGACACAATGCAGTGTCTGTCTGTCTGTCCGCCTGTTTACCTACCTACTTACGAATCTTTGTATCCAACCATTTTGTTTGTCCGTCTGTTTATTGAATTTTTCATTTTAAAACTAAAAGAGTCGAGGAAGCTAATTAAATAATAACTCGATAAAATGCACAAAGCATTTTCGTTTAACAAAACAAAAAAGCGGTTTGTTTCGTGTTCCAAATTTGCGAGCTTTTATAACCGTGATTGATGTTTCTGGAAAGAAGAAAATAAAGCTAAAGAAGTAACTCTTTAACTTGCTAGTTAATATGCTATAGTACTCTGTGTATGAGTGTTGCAGAGTGGTTAAGCGCCTGATTCTCCAGGCAAAAAGGACCGGGTTCGAAAATACATAGCGGCACGCTCCAGTCTACCCAGCTGTCAAAATGGGCACATGAAAATGTTCGGGTTTAGGAAGGCAAAAGGCAACGAAGAAAGGACTAGTAACCCCACCTCATAAAGCTGAGATTAAATACAGATTCGATTTTTGAACACTTCGCTCCGCTCGGGCAAATTGCGATGAGACTACCTTTATCTTTTATTACTATTATTTTTTTTTAAAACACTTATTCGCTTGTGTCAACACGCACATTCCGGTTAACACTAACGTGAGCCATTATAGAGACAATATTTCTTTGCTTTTCATGTAGAAATGTATGCAGGGGCGGATTATCCACTTAGCACAGTACCAACCCACCAAGAACACACACACACACACAAATCAAATTAATTGTTGATGATAAAATTCAGTGAAGTATATTTGACTATTTCGATCTTCATGTACGAGGATTTTTATTTGTCATAACGGAAACACTGATATTTTTTCACTTTTTTTAGTTCTTCAGGCGCTCATTTTCAATCATGTATTTCGCAATTTAAAAGAGAGAGAGAGAGAGAGAGAGAGAGAGAGAGAGAGAGAGAGAGAGAGGGGGGGGGGGGGGAGGGGGTAGGTAGGTATGTAGGTAAATAAGATAGATAGATAGATAGATAGATAGATAGATAGATAGATAGATAGATAGATAGATAGATAGATAGGTAGATAGATAGATAGATAGATAGATAGATAGATAGATAGATAGATAGATAGATAGATAGATAGATAGATAGATAGATAGATAGATAGATAGATAGATAGATAGATAGATAGATAGATAGATAGATAGATAGATAGATAGATAGATAGATAGATAGATAGATAGATAGATAGATAGATAGATAGATAGATAGATAGATAGATAGATAGATAAAGAAGCTATTTTCAATCAAACATTTAATGCGACTTTTATTTAAATTTAAATTAAAACAACACATTATTTTCTGTCTTAATGTATCCCCCCTTCCACTCCCCCCTCCCCTCCCCCACCCCGTCCACTCCCCACATTTTGTAGGAAGGGAACACCATAATGTTTTCAGTGCTTAGGGCTCTGGGAGACGTTCATGCGGCACTGGTTGTATATCTACCGAAAGTTTGACTTCACATTTCCTAGCAACAGCTGAGTGCAGGATATTCCCTCAATCGCAGCTTGCGGTTTCACAATGCTTCTCATTGCTCACGTGTGTTAATTAAAACTGCTAAAAATACACGACAGCTGTTATTTTCTTGGTTACCAAGACTGTTAATTCCATAGTTGCATGTTGGAGCGTACGGAAATCCCCGATCGAGCCAAGGTTCTTCTTAGGCGTTCATTTTGTCTAAGTTTGAGATCAACTTACGCTACCTTCTCTTGTCCCACCTGCGCTGCTTAGCGGCCTAGGGAGAAATATTGTTAATATTTTAGTATGACCCGAAAAGGGAGCAAAGACCCCCACCCAACCATGCAATCCTAGGGGGCCAGTAAAATGATCTGGGTATGTTGCCGGAAAACCATTGCACGAAGAAACTTTAAGCCAAAAAACATTTCAACAACAAGACAGTGTAGCTGGAGGTGGCGGGAAGACGCTGGCGAAACATACATTCAGGGAACCCTGTTGATAGCTTTACAGCGCAGTTGTTCTTCGGGAATTTCCAGAGTGAAAGAAGAAGCGGGAGACCGGAAAACGCATAGAGAAGAAAACTGGAGTTAGACAGGAACGGCACAAACTAAACATGGAAAAACTTTAAACGGCTTCACGTGACCTGAAGGTTTGGCATACAACTGTTGAAGACCTATGATCTGGCCATCTGTAAGATCGTTACACAAGGTAGTCCCATAGGGGATACTGCCGTAGTGGAGTGAAGTGTTAGAGACTTCTTTATACTAGGTCCAGCAGCGATAGGTGGGGTGACCAGTTCCCTTCCTCGCCACTTTTTCCTTCCCGGACTCAAGTCAGGTACTGATTTACAGCTGGGTAGACTGGAATGTGACGATACCACGAGTCTAAATCGGCACCTTTGCCGCGAGAGACCAGCGCTCTCACCACTCTGTCAATCGCACGCTCCTAAGACATTACAAAATATAAAAGTTTTATCAAAATCGAAAGAATGTTGACAAATTAAATTACGCAAGTTGACTTGAAGATCAAAGCGTACGATAATTTCATGTACAAGTTGTTAATTTAGTGATGCATGAAAATGGATCAGCAGATTAAACGCATTTAAGATGATTCATTCTTCTAACCCAAACCAGAGATTGAAGGATAAACTGAATGTTGTACAGGACAAAGTTCTCAAAATCGATATTTTCAAACCGAAATCACTATCCATAATTGTGTCGAAAGCAGATAAGCTGGAATAATCAGGCTTTCTTGTTGGCTAAAAGCTGTGTTTGCACGTTAGTGTAAACTCTGTTTAAAAAAATTAAAACAATAAAATTACGAAAGAAAGAAAGAAAAGAAAAGAAAAGAAAAGAAAGAAAGAAAGAAAGAAAGAAAGAGAAAGAAAGAAATATTTAACTGTACACGGCGGTTTTCCTTGTGCTGCATGTAGCATGTGCACGGTCGTCATGTAGTGGACAAAGATTTTAGCAAAATGATAGTTTTTAAGCCATTTGCTAAATCCATTTTATCTTGAGTATTTATCAAAATAATCTCCTTCTTCTTCAAGAACGATATCTGATGGCGTAGGTTATCATGTTTCTCTACAACTTCTGATCTCAAGTTCAATGTATCAAATTTTTTTTTACTGACATCTTTCAGTGCTATGATGTCAGATTGTTCAGTATCTCCTCTCTTTGACGTTTTCTATCTTTGTTTTCCTGAAATATGTCCCGTTGTCGCAATATATTTCAGTTTCCTTTGTCTCATTACGTGCCCTAAGAACGTGGATTGGTTCCTACTAACGTGAGTAATGCGGTTACTTAGCGCACTGGATTCCTTCAGGATATCCTCATTATTTGTTTTTAGTTGCCTGCACTGGTTACAAATTCTAGTATTTAAAATCATAAAATGTTTTTTTAGAAGACAGGAATACAAGTGTTTTTAAAAGAACAAGAAATGAGAAGAAGACGCTGCAGATGGCTAGGACACATATTGAGGAAACCTGTTGACAGCATGACATGACAGTCTTGTTCTGGAATCCCCAAGGTAAGAGATGTAGAAGAAGACCAAAGAACACACGGAGAAGAGAACTGGAGACAGACATGATGGGAATGAAGAAGGCATAGAAAGACGTTGAGCTGATGGCACGGGACAAGAAGACGTGGTATATGTTTGTTGAAAGTTTGTTCTTCCATGGTAAGCTGAAGGATGATAAATGTAAAAGTCTAGTCATCGCTAGTCAAAAGTAGAAGGCCTATTAGAGCTGGATCAGACGTTGGGCTGATGGCACGAGACAAGAAGACGTGGTAAACGTTTGTTGAAAGTTTGTTCTTCCATGGGAAGTTGAAGGATGATAAATGTAAAAGTCTAGTCATCGCTAGTCAAAAGTAGAAGACCTATTAGAGCTGGATCAGACGTTGGGCTGATGGCACGAGACAAGAAGACGTGGTAAACGTTTGTTGAAAGTTTGTTCTTCCATGGGAAGCTGAAGGATGATAAATGTAAAAGTCTAGTCATCGCTAGTCAAAGGTAGAAGACCTATTAGAGCTGGATCAGACGTTGGGCTGATGGCACGGGACAAGAAGACGTGGTATACGTTTGTTGAAAGTTTGTTCTTCCATGGTAAGCTGAAGGATGATAAATGTAAAAGTCTAGTCATCGCTAGTCAAAGGTAGAAGACCTATTAGAGCTGGATCAGGGGAAAGGGATCTGCTTCACCAAGGATGAATGTGTCAGTTGACTTTTTTTAAAATCTGTTAAAGTTCAAGTAATCTATACATTGCCCCCGTATAGTTCCCCCGGGGATTTCAGAACAGACAAAGAAAGTATAGGGACTGTAACCTCAAGCATGTCGTAAGAGACGACTAATGTGAGGTTGTGCATGTATCTGGCTATATCATCGTGTAAAACGTATTGCTACAGAAACCACAGCTGCCAAAGCACGTGAATGCTTCGGTGCAGGTTGTAATCGAGTGGCCCAGCAACAGTGATGACGTCATTGGAAGCAGAAAGAAAAGTGAATGAATATATAAGTTGTCTTCAGCTACATAACACTTGACAGCAAGTTTTAATATATGATTATATTTTACGGACCAACGGGCTGATCACCCGTTTGCCAGTCACTTCGATTACGGAAACAACAGCAGATGGATTGATTTGCCGTTGCCCTAAAGACGCCAATAGGCGTGATGGGAAACAATGGCAAAGAAAACCTATCTGCTGTTGCCCTAAGACGCCACTAGGCGTAATGGCCACTGACTGCTTTGACGGTCGGTGGCTAAGGACGGAAGAAGAAGATATTTTACGGGTGTTGTGTGGCTGAATGGTTAACATGCTTGCTTCTCGATGCATAGTTAATGGGTTCAAAACCAGGTAGATTCACGATCCAGTCTACCCAGCTGTATATATAGATGCATGACTCTGCTCCTGAGTTAAGGAAGACAAGGGCAGAGAGAAAGGCAACGGGTTCCCTCATAAAGCTGTGACCTAGTATAATGAAGTCTTTAACATGTCACTCCTCTATGGCAGTATCTGATTTGGGTCTATCTTTACCTTCTTACATGTGATGCTTGTAGATGTCACCATGATTTTCTTTTTCGTTTCCTGTGGAGCATAGAACCAAAGATTGCTACTGGTCGCCTTGCAGGAAGCTGGCACCAAGCGTTCACTTTGCAGAAGTGGTTGTTGTAGCAATTTGCTTTACATGACAGTGTTGCCAGTCTCATGCACAACCTCATATTAGTTGCCTTGTACGACATGCTTGAGTATGCAAGACACCTGATCTTTCCTTGTCTCATCAGACACGCCCGGGCACTACACGTGGCCGTGTAGATATTACATATGCATCAATATATCATTTGTATTCATATAAGCCTAAACGTTAAATAAAAGTTAGCTAAAATATTTTGCCCATATAAAAAGACAGAACACCTTGCTTAGTACTGTAGCGAAAGGGACAGATACACTTTGGTAATCGCCCCCGTAATTAGGAAATCTTTATGAATATCGCAATATAATTCTCTATATGTGAGATTCACTAAGGGGGAATCACCTAATTATTCTGGGACGAAAAGGGAGACAACCAATCAGAAGTGCCTAGAAAAAGCCAATCAAACGCAGAAGTAATGAAAAAGAGAAACTCGTCGGAATGACAAAAGGAGATTCAACCAGAGACAGATTAAACCAATAGGTGAGAGGGAGATTCAATCATACACGAGCTCATTCAAATCATACGGACGGCCCGGGAAACTGTATATAAGCCCACGTTAGACTCCACTCTGGACTCTCTAAAGAATTCAATTCAAGATTTCATAGCTGAGAAGACGTCCAGCAGATTGACCCACACGAGTAAGAAGCCACAAGCCACAGCAGACAGCTAAGGAATCAAGCTGACTTGCTCTTGTGAAGCTGATTGCTTAGCAATAAGCTCAAGCCAGTCCTCGTGATAGGTGTCGGAAGGATATGTTAAAAATGTGTGGATTGTTAATTATTTTAGTGTCTTATAATTTGAGGTAATATTTAACAGTAATATTATGATTTACTTTGATGTGCATGCTGATGTCTTATCTTGGTATTCCTAAAACTACGCTGAGAACTGAAGTTGGTCTCCGCCTGAATATAACCTGAAAATAATACTGAGCCGCATTTACGCAGTTAGACTCCTTATCAGGACTACAGAATGCTAGACCACATTCTTTTTAGTGCTTAGCTTGTTAATGCTGTTTGCACACGGAAAATTCTTCTTCTTCTTCATCTTCTTCTACATCTTCTACTATTACTACTACTTTACTTCTTCTTCTTCGTTCGATACAAATTCCTTATTTTTATAAAGGAAACAATTTTGGAAACAATTACTAAGGACCAAAGAGTATTCAGAAAAATTGTAAAATAGTGTCTACCTGTGTGTTTTTTTTTTCTACACCTCACGGTAGAAGAGGAACTACTAAATAAGTAAGTGTTTTACTGATTGTATGACGTACTTCTTTGATCAACATGACCACGGCCTCATGACTATATTGTTAAAATGAGGATTCTGATAAATAGCGGTTCGTTATCATCAGAGGATCGTCTTTCTTGTAGACAACATATATCATAATCTGGTGCATATGTTTGCAGGTTCCTAGACGAGAGAGCGAGAGAGAGAGAGAGAGAAAGATAGAGAAAGAGAAAGAGAACAGCAACCAACGTTTCTGGTGCAGTGCATAACAAACTGCATGGTGTGAGAAAAGGGCCAGCTCTGCACGACCTGGTAGTAGCATTGAGTCTACCTGTCCAAGTGAATAAAGTTTCTTGTAAAGTCTACACCTGATCACGCTACAGAAGTGTATATAGAGGAAAAAACTGAAGGAGATAAGAAACTGTTTTATTGAGAAAGCAAAATCCAAAAGTCACCGAATGGCGGATATGATAATAAGAGATATTGACAATTTATTTATTTCCAGCTTATGATTTTGTAAATACCTATCAGAAACGTTTACTAGACATCTATTTTAATTAGTAAAGTGTACTGATATCTTTTATAAATGGCAGTTGGTTGATTTTGTTTAAATTCCAGTTACAGTTCGAAATTTTATTTTTGCGTGAACTTCACAGGAATAATTGATACAGGTAGGGATAATTAACGAGCTGCATTTCACATAAACTATTATGACATAGACAAGACACTCTTGGAGCATAGGATAGGTCTAGCGAGAATGTGACTTACTTCACGGCTGTCTTCTACAGCTACCATCTAGAGCTGTGCAGTTATCTACCTGACTTGTACTGTGCCATCCCTACCTCTAGTTCACCAGTTCTCATCACCATTTCTGGGAACTATTTTATTATCTATCTTCCACTTCGCCACAAATACCATAATGGAAGGCAGAGTTGAAAGCAAACGTTCAAGTGAAAGACAGAGCTATAAGTGGGAAGATATCAAGAGATGGACAGGAAAAAGTCTGTCAGAGTGCGCCATCAAGACAAGAGACAGAAGACGTTGGAGATCCATCGCATCCGACTTTCGTTGTGGAGATTACACAGATAATGATGGTGAGACGTTTTCATTGTTTTCGCGGCATCAAGAGAAAGAAAAGTTGAAAATGACAGAACTAGGGTAATCTGAGCTTGAGGTTGCTTGAGCTATTAAAAAAAAAAAAAAAAAAAACTAGATTAATGCACGTTTTCCTATTCCCTTGTTTCCGCGTGATTTGCTGTGGCGTTTTCCCGTCACACCTCGCAAGGTGATCACGTGTCTTCACAAGAGGTCCCACTCTTTCTGCTTCCGTCCAACTTCCTGTGCTAACAACCGCGTGACAATCACAACTAATCCCTTTTGGGCTGGAAAACGATTGTTTCTAAATGCAGTTCCTGTTTACTATTAATCCTCACTTATTGACCTTTCGGTTTTTTTTTATAAAATGTGCAAATGTTGTGGTTCTGTTACGCTTGAGCCCTCTGTCGACGTCGAAATTTGTAGGAATTAAGAATCAGATAATGTATTTATGTCTCACTAAATCAGGATTGTGCCGTTGACCCTTTTGATTGTTCGATGCCAGCTATGGACCATTTTGATTTATCGATAAATTCTATGGACCCAATTGATTGTCCGATAAAGGCTAAGGATCTTTTTGATTGTCTGATTAAGGATATGGACCCCTTTGATTGTCCGATGAAGGATATGGACCCCTTTGATTGTCCGATGAAGGCTATGGACACCTTTGATTGTCCGATGAAGGATATGGACACCTTTGATTGTCTGATGAAGGCTATGGACACCTTTGATTGTTTGATTAAGGATATGGACCCCTTTGATTGACCGATGAAGGATATGGACACCTTTGATTGTCTGATGAAGGCTATGGACACCTTTGATTGTCTGATGAAGGCTATGGACACCTTTGATTGTCTGATGAAAGCAATGGTCCCTTTTGATTATCCGATGAAGGTTATGACCCCATTGATTGTCCGATGAAGGATATGGACCCCTTTGATTGTCCGATGAAGGATATGGACCCCTTCTTGGCAAAAATATACATAAAGCATAATTTAAAAACAAAAAAACTTTACATTTAAATATTTTAGGTTATGTATATCTACACGGACCCCCTAGAGTCCATTTATGGATCCCAAAGGTTCCGTGAACCAAAAGTTAAGAAACCCTGCCCCTAGAGCGAGGTAGTAAATTCTTTTTTTTTTTAAGTAACCTTTTTTTTCTCTACTCTGTCGTTATTTTTTTAATTTATTTCTTTTTTTTTTTATATATTTCATTTTTATATTGTCATTCTAGCAGACTTTATTTAGTCTGGGAGTTATATTGTCACTCTAGCAGACTTTATTTAGCCTGGGAGTTATTTTTAGTGAACTGTAATTTTTATGTTATAAAAGAACAGTAAATGGATGTTCGTCTTGGCTGTCTTTTCTTCTTTCCTGATCCTTCATATTTCTTTTGTCTATTCTTCTTTCATTCATATGTCTAGCTTTCTGTCTGTTTTTCCTCTTCTTTTCACGAAGAAGTGAAACTTTCGTCTCTTATTCCAAAACTTCGTCTTCTCCTGTTTTCTTATTTTTTAAATAATCTTTCTTTCTTTCTTTTTTTTTTTTTTGCTTCATCTACTTCTGTTTCGTTTTTTTTTCTTTCTTTAATCTGTGCTTCTTTCTTGTTTCTGTTTTTTTATTCTTTCTTTTTTGTTTTCTTTCTTTTTCTTCAGTTTTACCTTCTGCGACTCCTTTTTTCTTCTTCTTCCTCTTCTTCATCTCTCTTCTTCCTCTGCTTCTTCTTTCTTCTCTTGACTATTGCTCCACAATCTGGGATGGTTGCTCAATGTCCAACACAAAGAGACTCCGTTCACTACACAAGAGTGCAGTGCGTCTAGTCTCTGACAACTGCCTAACTCAGTGTGTAGATCTATTTAAAAATCTCCAAATACTGCCCTTAAGAAAGCGCCTTCTCTTTAACAAAGCTAAATTTGTTCACAGAATCCTGTCACAAAATGCTCCAGCATATCTGTGGCCAATGTTCAAATACAACGAAAGACGCAGTCAACGCTTTAACAAATTGCAAGAGCCCAAGCCTAGGCTTGACTTATTCAAGAAAAGCTTAGCGTACTCTGCTGCTCATCTTTGGAATTGTCTTCCACATAACCTAAGAAACAACCTCTGTCCCTATTCATACAATCGTAGACTTTTCGAATACTTTATTAGTTCTGATTACATGCCCCCCTAATCAGATTATCTTTTCTTATAATATCAACTGTACGTTCTAATGACGATGTTTGTACTTTTCAACATATTTTATGTCATGTTTATAAGTAGTTAATGTTAATATGAGTGTGCTATTTTATTTTACTTTACAACGTTGAATTCCTTGACATTGATATGTAAAATGCATATGGGAATAAATGAATTCAGTATGAAAGGTGAGAGAAAGGAAGGGCAGAATGTCAGATGGGCCTGCGTGCCCAATTCTCAACCTCTGAAAATAAAGTTCGTTCGTTCGTTCCTTGTCCTCTGTTTCTTCTTCTTTGTCCTCTTCTTCTTCTTCTCTCCTCCTCTCTTCTTCTTTATATTTATTCTTTTTCTTTCCTTTTTTTTAATCTTTCCTCTATTGTTTTTACCTTCTGTCTATTCTCTCTGTTTTCTCCGTTCTCCTTCTTCTTATTGTTTCTTCTTCTTTTTTTCTGGTTCTTCTTTTTCCCTTTTCTATTCTACTGTTCACTCATCCTGTGTTTCTTCTTATTTTTCTTTCGCTGTCCTTCTTTCCTTCCTCTGTTTCCTCTATTACGATTAAGTATTATTGGAAGACTCAGTTTCATTTGCAGACTTTTCAAACAACTTGATGATTGTTACTCCCCTTCTTTTACATACTTTTGATGTTTAAACCCTCGGTTCTTAAACACTGTAGTTAACATTTAGTAACAGTTTGTTTGCAATATTACTTGGCAGAAAAGTCCGTTTAATTCACTGCATTTCTTGTCATTCCAAGTTTAATAAAGCTGGGAGTCTTGAACAACAAACAGAGAAGAAGAAAAGCATGACTGTACCCTCAGGCCGTACGAGGCAACTAATATGAGTTTGTGCTTGGGGCAAGTTTGGTGCAAGCTTCCTACAAGAGGACAAATTATTCTTCTTCGTACACTCTCAGACGTCTACTTGAATGTTTTCAAAGAAAGCAGTAGTCAATTTGAGGCTATTTGAATCTCCGTAGAGCTTTTCCACGAATGGTACTGGTGTCGGCCGTATGCGCTTTCTCTGGTCCGCATATGTTGGGCAACTTTGAAGCAGATGTTCAGCAGTCATTTTATCAGTGGTACAGTTACATTGATCGGTAGTTTCTATCTTTAGCTTGTTGAATAGTGTCGTAAATTTATTTTGAGAGAAAAGAGTCTTAGAAATAGTGGTCCGGTTTAGAGTGAAATGATGTTGGAAAACTCAGTGATAGAAAATGTAGAGATTAAATAGTTGCTCCACAGCGTGCTGGAGGAGAGTAAAGACAGACTTATTTACGACAAATCGTTTCTCTCAATCTTCTCTTCCGCTCTCCTGGTCAAACAATTATTTGCCAGTTTTCCAGACACACCTCTGCGCGCACACCGATTTGGTGTTTTCAAACACACAGACGACGTAGATACAAATTATATTAAACGAATAGGGGAAAAGTTGGGCTTTGGGTATCTCCAACACAGTACTCAATGAGTTTATGTGATTTTATTCACCTTAAACATCAATCACTAACAAATATCAGGTATTACATAAATTATCATAGGTACACAAATGCAAATAACAAGTTTGGGAGGGGTGAAGAAGATTGGTATCGACTAAGCCCTTCCCGCTTATTAGACAAAGATAAACCCAGTCCAGAGATAGATAATATTAGGAACACGGGTACGTTAACCTAACAGTGAAGTTAATTGCTCTGAAAGAGGTATTACAAAGTTAGGTATAGGTGATAGAAAAAACCTGTTCTTCCCAGCTGTTCTTCCTTTTACTAAGCAAATGGAAAGGAGGGGGTTTAAAACAGAGTTAACCAATTATCACCTCCCCCTTAAAGGAACAGTGCAGGGAGTACAGAAAAATTATATTACCAGGCACGAAAGTTAACAGAAGGGTTACAAGAGAAAAAAAAAGATTAAATTTCCTGTCATTCATGCACACGCGTGAGGATCCACACTCATATACTCACACACTTACCGAATGCAGCCTCAGACGATCCATAAAAGTATATAAAACAGCAAGTATTCTCTTGACATGTGAACTGTCTAGTCCTTCGATGTCCCGCCCCAGATGTTTGCGAGATTATGCTGGTAACAAATATTCTCACTTATCGCAAGACTTGAAGACTAAGAGTTCTTGTGTTTTTTATTATATAAAAAAGGAGTCTATGGGATGGCACTGACACAGTTCGGCACAGGGGTGAAAATGAAGTGGTCTCTTTTAATCTTCCGCTATGGTAAAATTCCTTCAATGCGTGATGATAGTAACTGACCGGAAAGTTTTATTAAATCCAATTGAGGAAAAACTAGGCTCAGTCACAGTCAGGAAAATATGTACTCTCTCACAGTAAACAGTAAATATAATATCGCTACTGGCGATGATTACCTTCCAGTTTATCTTACAGGTTTGTAATGGTAATTTGATGATTGTTCTTTACAATGTTCTTGGGTGGGCTTTATTTCATTTAATTCTGACAGCTAGGTCGCAAAGGACCGCCACAAGATTATATTTAAAAGAAATGTTTCTTCAATATGACTGGAAGTTTATAGGATGATTTCTTTATTTCTTTCTTTATTTAGCTGGGACCGCAGGTTACGATCACTCTGTGTGAAAGAAAAAAGACATGTAACATACCGAAAAATCAAGCGCGATAGATCATTATATTTACAACTGGAACTATTGAGATGGTTTAATTTAATAGATTTAAATTAACACAAAATCCATTGAAATAGAATGACTGAACTAGACCACTGATCACTTTACACAATATATTACCGCTTTGCACAGAATAGAAATCACTGCAAATATATATATAAAATCCAGGGGAAAATCTATAACAAGATTTCAATAAAGCTAGTGCTTCTGTAAAGGTCTGGCCAGCGAGTGATAAAGTGTCTATTCTTCATGGTCTATTTATTTAAAATGGAATGTAAGTTGAGTGGGACATGAAAAACTTGACAGCTTATTTCATCCCAGGAACTTTTGGGGATCTGACCGCCAAATCACGGGGAAGAAGCCGCCCCCTGCGTCTTCGTATCTATCTCCGCTCGCTGCTGCTGCTTTCCGTTTCGCTTTCCTTCCGTTCGCTTCTTTCTGCGCGTTGACACCGAGACGCGAAAATAGCGGCAAGAAAACCGTGCGTCTCGTATCAGGGACCACTACTGTCTTTGATAGCGCCGATAGTCTCCCCTGAAATCCCTCAGTCTGTCTCTTTGATTCGTGGTCGCATTATCTGTTTGATTCTGGCCAACGCGCC
>JAMPIV010008513.1:0-165892 GCA_024509875.1 Oreohelix idahoensis
CTGACCATTGTAGAAGGAAACCTCCTCATTGTGCTGCTATGACATCTGGAAAAAAGGAAAAAAGGTCAAACCTGCAGAACTACAGGAACCATACCACCCCCCAGTGTGTGAAGATGTCATCTGTAATGGTGTCACTATAAGGTGTTTATATGATACCGGTTTAGATTACGATTCCGTTGTGAGTTCTCACCTGGTGCAGGCCGATCAATACACCACAGAAACAGTGGAGATTCAAACTGCAACCAAGGATGTAGCTACCATGACACTTCCCGTCGCCCGGATAAAGGTGAAAACGCGATATGTGGAAGGAATCATAAAAGCAGCAGTGATAAATGAGCCAATCTACCCTCTGATATTGGGGTGTAGATATGTCTTCTTGGGGAATCCAAAGAGACCTGTGATATTGGCAACAGTGCAGACCAGATCACAGTCTAAAAAGGAGGAGGATAATCCAATAAATACTCATCCAGATGAGATGAGGAAGGCACAGGCTGAGGACAAAACACTCAAGCCGTGTTTCAAGAAGTTGCCAAAATCTCATACACCTCCAGGCAAGGGAGAGTTTTATATGAAGAACAAACTGATATATAGGAAGGCTGGATCTGAATCCAATGGTCACGGACAGCTGGTCCTTCCCACTTCATATAGGACTAAAGTGTTGGAACTAGGGCATGCGATTCCCTTCAGTGGTCATATGGGGATCAGCGCAACAGGACAGCGTATAGCTTGTCACTATTTCTGGCCAGGAATAACTGAAGATATCAAACGATATGTAAAATCCTGTCCAGAGTGCCAACGAGTAGCACCTAAACATTGGACTGCACCAGCAACTCTGGGGGAAATGCCCATAGTGGGAACACCCTTTGAGAGAGTTGCCGTGGATCTTGTGGGACCTCTCACCCGAACCAAGAGAAGGAAAAGCTACATTCTGACTCTGGTGGACACTTGTTCTATGTGGGGAGAGGCAGTAGCCCTGTCATCGATTGATTCTAAACATGTGGCAGAGGCATTGCTCACAATTTTCACAAGGTTAGGCTTTCCCAATCAAATCTTGACTGATAATGGCTCTCAGTTCAAGGGGAAACTAACTGAAGAAGTTTTCAGGATCTTCCAGGCCAAACACTTCCATTGTAGTGTGTACCATCCCCAAGGGAACGGCCAAGTGGAAAGATTTAATGGCACGTTGATGTCGATCCTGAGAAAGTTGGCACACGAAAAACCAGATACATGGGACCAGTACCTGCACGCCGCCCTCTTTGCTTATCGGGAGGTACCCCATAGTTCAACCGGTATGGCCCCGGCAACATTATTGTTTGGAAGGCCAATAAAAGGACCACTTGAAGCTTTGTTAAGAACGTGGACTGATGAAAAGGCAGAGGAAAACATTACATCTTCATACCAAAATGTGAATGAGCTGACCACTCGTTTAAAAACTGGCTGGAAACTTGCCAATGAAAATTTGAAACAAGCCAGGAAGAAACATGCTGCCTATTATAACAGGAAGGCGAAAGACAGAGATTTGGCTGTGGGAGAGAAGGTACTGCTTCTTCTCCCCGGGAGTCAGAATAAGTTACAGATTGGATGGCAAGGTCCATATACAGTCCTAGAGAAGGTGTCTAGAACAAATTATAAGATAGATAAGAAGGGGAAAGAAAAAATCTATGATGTGAATCTCCTGAAGAAATATTTGGAAAGAGAACATCAGGAAGAGACACACTTGTTGACCTTGTCCATCGCCATGGAGATGAAAAAGGAACCACTTTCATCATTTGAATATCCATTACACCCCTGTGAGACAGCGGCACAGGTGAAAATCAGTACACATTTAACGAAAACTCAGAAAGAGAGAGTGCAACAGGTTCTAGATAATCATGCAGAGGTGTTAACAGACCGACCAGGGCATACAAACTTATTGGAATATGATATGAAACTGATAGACCCCACACCTGTCTGTATGAAACCATATTCGATTCCTTTTGCTAAGGAGAAAGCTTTGAAGGAAGAGATAGACTATTTGTTGAAGGAAGGAATTATTTCACACAGTGAATCTTCGTATAGTTCCGGTGTTGTACTTTTAAGGAAGCCCTCTGGAGAACATAGACTCTGTATAGATTACAGGAGACTGAATGCTATTACAGAAGGACAGGTGGATCCATTGCCGGATACAAATCAGCTGTTTGCCAGACTAAATAAAGCTAAATATTTCTCAAAAGTGGATCGGAGTAAAGGATACTATCAGATTCCAGTAAAGCCTGAGGTTAGACCATACCTAGCTTTTAGTACCTCAGAAGGACACTATGAGTTTAATAGATTGCCATTTGGATTGAAGAATGCGCCTAGTGTCTTCTCTAGAATGATGAGAAAATTATTGGACCCTCTGAATAATCCATGTATCACAAATTTCATGGATGATATCCTTATAGCAACAGAAACATTTGAGGAACACATTGACTCACTGAACATGCTGTTTAATCGACTTAGGGAAGCGAATTTAACAGCCCGACCAACCAAATGTTGCGTTGGATGTAAAGAATTGGAATTCCTGGGACACACAGTTTATCAGGGAAACATGACCCCTGACCCAAAGAATTTAGAGAAACTAAAGAAAGCCCCGAGACCACAAACCAAGAAAGACGTGAGATCCTTTGTCTCATTATGTGGTTTCTACCAAAAGTATATCAAAAACTTTAATTCCATATGTGCACCGTTAACTGATTTGACACGTAAGGGAAATCCAGATCGAATTACATGGACACCACAATGTGAAATGGCTTACCAGGAATTGAAGGAAAAGCTAACAAGCAAACCTATTTTGAAATTACCTGACTTAAGTCAAGAATTCATTGTAAGGACGGATGCCAGTAATATTGGGTTAGGTGCAACTCTGCTACAGAGATCAGATGCATTGGATGGGGAATTAAGCCCAGTGGCATATGCTAGCAGAAGGTTGAATAAAGCTGAAATCAACTACTCAACTAGCGAAAAAGAATGTCTTGCAGTAATATGGGCAATAAAGAAATTCAATATTTATCTATATGGGAAGGCATTTAAGTTGCCAACGGATCACAAACCTTTATCGTTTCTAGCACAGGCTAGGCATGAGAACTCGAGATTACTCCGTTGGTCTTTATTGATGCAGCCATTTGAGTTTAGCATAGAGTATATAAGTGGAAAAACAAATCTGGGAGCGGATTTTTTAAGCCGCCATCCGTGTGATGAGAATCAACCTAAAACCCAGGAATAATAATAAATTTCTCTATGTGTATATAGAATTATAGACTGACATATAACGTCTGTTTTAAGTGGGGAGGATTTGTCGTGAGAAATTCTAATCCACATATATAAATTAAAACGTAAATGCAAAGCCTAACAAATAAATTTAATAAAAGGAAAGAAGAATGGTAAAGAACAGTGCTGTCACAATGACTGTACTCGAAATCCCCCTTGTTTTCTACTTCGTCTGCAAATTGTAACGCTTTCACGTTGATAGTAAAAGCCTACTGTATCACTACACGCTTTCTTCAATGAAACGTGTACTGCCTTTCTAAGAAAAACCTTGAGATACGCAGCTGACCTAGATTTAATATTTCATTCATTCCATACACGGCGTAACTAAAAGACAGATAAAGCAGGAGAGAGAGAGGGACGACTGGAAGCAAGGACGCATGCAACACTACACGCGTCGCGCGATTAATAGTAACGCCAATCCCACGTGTAAGGCCTGCACTAACTTTTTTTCAAATAAACAGTGTCAGAAAAACACTACAACTACTACAAGAATCAGGTTTTAAAACATAAAAAATGCTTATTAGGAAACCTGAAATTCTACTGATTTACATCTAAGCTCCTGAAAGTACAGAAGACACCCTATGACATAAAAGTGAACGCGTGGTAAAAAACAAATATACGACTATCTTTGGAAAACACATATTTGGAACGCCACCATGTAGCTCGCTTTAACTTATATATTATTGTACGACAGGACTTGCTAGCCAAGAATATGTTATGTGTTACGCCTTTAGTCTGTTAATAAAATAATTATGGCCAAAATACAATAGTGGGGGTGCCTGACAGCATGAAATCATTTCTGCTCATAAAATTTTTTTATAACGTGTTTGAAAAACATTACGTTACGGAAATAGCCTACCATGTTAACTCCTATTTGATTGGCGGGAATGAGATGTAAGACTAAACACGATTAGTTGGACTGCAAATACTAGTTTTCTGTTGTTATGGGAAACGAATAGAAGGGGTACTTTTTTGAAAAGATGTGTAGACATGGCATGATTGGTTAGATCTGCCAATATAGTCAGTTCAGAGCGTCTGTTCCGTGCCACATCTTGTAATAAACCTATTAAGAACAGTGCGTTGAGCACCAGTGCATATTTTTTTCTAAAATAAAAGCCTGGGACAAGAGGCAGATCGGAATTTGTGCCTATTCATTGCCAGTCAACGAAACTGTTTATTATTTCCATTGAATTGTGGTAAGCTGAAATATTTGATATCTTTTTAATGAAAATTGAATGTGAATTGATGATTTATGTCTATATATATGTGTGTAGTTCAGTGGTCAACTTGAGAAAAGCCTAAATATTGCTCCAAACTGAATAGGAGGTGTCGGAAAAAAGTAAAAATGCATGGGATTGCCAAACAGTACACTGACACCTATCTTATGGACTAGGAAGAAATAATGCTGGAATGGCAGAGGCGTAGTAACCATTAGGAAGGAGTATACTGGTGTAATTTGTTTCAGATGAAGCTAGCAGTGGCCTACAGCACTGAACACAAGTGTTTGTTATGTATTGTGCTCATTGTGGAAATGGATTATGACTTAGTTTTGAAATAGGAGGTACAACCTTCTTGTTTCAGGGACGGTGGTCAAAAGTCATTGAGGCAGCATTTGGCCTGAGTTACTGAATCCTGAGGCTGACAGCATACTACTGGGTCCAGATAGCGACCAGTGAGGTGGCTCCAGAACTCATTGAAGTAATCGAGCAGAGGAGTCTTTTACTGCAGTCATCACGAAAGTTGAGAAAGTGTGGCCATGGAGCTCAACATTATGTGCCCCCCCCCCCCCTCTAAAATTGACAGTAAATAAAGAGGGAATATAAACTGTTTAAATTGACAGGAACTGTGAACTTTTCCCAATGATAAGACACTTGAAGTCATGATGACAAACAACACTCTAGCTTGAAAAACAAAACCAGTATTAACTCATATTACTACTTCACAACTTACACACATAAGATAAGAATAATAAAATATGTCAATAACAAGAGTAAATTGATAAACTGTGTACATACTACTTGTAAGAATATTGATTGTGATTCCTGGTTCACTGTGTAGTTGAATCAGGATATCTCTATGTAAAGAAATTAATACATATATATATATTTGACTTTTCAAAATGACTCGTTTAAGATAGTCTCAAAGAATGTTCCATGTATGTGAGTGTCACAGTGTTGTCAAGTGTGGTGGAATAAATTAAATTGTTTATCTGTCTGTTGTTGTTGTGACTTACACTTCATCATATACATACCCTAGACATATAACGTATTCATCACAATATTCCAGAATAATTCTGACTGAGGTATACATATGTGGCAGCAAGTAAGGTTATCTGTAAAACACTACACCTATTAGATACAGATACCTTCACAGCTGATCTCAGTCTGTACACTAAGTCCCCTATAGATATTTATAAAATCCCACTTTACCACACCTATTACGTCTACATACACATCCATTCCCCAAAACATGCATCCTAATAACATTTCTCCTCCATAATCATCAAATTATCCAGCTTGTTCTTTCTCCCGTCTCCTCCCCCAAACGCAAACTGTGGGGTGTGTTCTATCTTTTCCAAACAACCTGCCCGGGTGTTATCCGTCTCTTTAAAGCAAACTTCACCATTGCATTATCTCTCTCATCTTAAACACACATATAAATATCACGTTCTGTAAGATCCATTCTCGGACTCCTTGACATTCTGTCTTGCAAGAAAAGACAACCACATGAAGCAAGATAAGGGACTTTAAATAGCAACACCGATAGAATCACACGTAAACACCTAGAGATGCATGAGAACGTGGCTGAACAAAACCCGAATTGAGATGTATTTGAATATTAGATTGTAGAAAAAGAGGTTGTCAACACCGCCTAGCTACGGAAGCGAATCACACTATCTTTCCTGATAACTATACACCACTAAATAGTTCTACATGGACAGGGATCATTAGCGTGATTTTCCACACGCAACACCGGATGTGTACCTAGGGCCATCCAGCCTAATTAAGGACGTATTCACTTCTGCGGTTTCCCTATTGTACTGTATAGGTCAGATTACACAAGCCAAAGGAAATTCCCCAGACGGAGCAGCTCGAATGTCTGAAATATAAACGAACATAGGAAAACAGGCACAGACTTTAATAAATGGGTGCTTGCACAATGGACATGGATTGAAATGGTATGATTAGATCTATAATGTGGAGCTGATGGAAAGCACCAGGCTAATACTCTTAGAACAAGACGTGAGAAGAACACAGTGGCTTTAGATAAGACATACATTGAGGAGGAAACCAGCTGACAGTATCACATGACAGTCTTTTCTTGAATCCCTTGTTAAGAGAAAAAGAGGATCTCTGAGATACATGGGGAAAGGAATTGGAGACAGATATGAAGAAATTAAAACAAGACATGGAAGGCCTTGAACGGATGGCACCGGATACGAAGGTGTGGCGTCAATTTGTTGAAGTTCTTGTATTTCAGCAGGAGCTAACGGGTAATGAATCGACTTAATTAGAAAAAAAAAGTGAAAGGCAAAGATGAGCCCGTTAATCGCAAAGGGTCTGGCCACGTTTGTACTTCCATTCTGTACGTCGTATTTGTTTTGGGTTTAAATTCTACATCTTACACAATCCGTATTTGAAATGTTTCTCCCGTATATTGTCCTTCTACTTTTTCTTCTTCCTTGTCTCGTTCGCCCTCAGACGTCTACATTAATGACTCTAATAAAGGTAGTAGTCAGCTCGGGGTTTCTGACATCTCCAAAACAGTTTTTCATGGAGAAAAGTGGAATGTTGCCATATGCTACTCCGCTCATTGTTATATGTTGGGCAGGACTGGAGTAGATATTGAGCTGTCTTGGGGCTGGTGCCGCATATTTGTGATATAGATAGTACATCAACCTATTGTGACCAGTGCATAAGTGGAATAATGATGACCTAGTCTTTCCTAGATAGCATGTGATAGGCATGTCATAGGTAGATATAAGTAGGACGATAGATTTTGTCTGAAGTCAGACAGACTATTAAAGGGAAAGTGTGAATTGATAGAAAATAGAGTCACGGGTGCAAAGTTGGGAGAAGATATGCCTCTGGAGGGTAGTGGTGCTACTCCTTCAGCCTACCTGGTGACTAACTTTTAGCAAGACAATCTTGCCCCGCCCTCCAATGTTTGTAAAAGACTTTAATCTAATACTTAGTAAGGGACACTACAGTTACTACACCAACATGGCATTTACAGGGAAGGCGTTCTGACCAGTACAAGAATACGTTTTCTGGGTGTTTTATTAACCATAAAGAAACTGCACAACATCCAAAGTGGCAAAATGCGAAAAAAAAAAAAAAAAAAAACAAAAAAAAAACCGGTAAACCCCGTCAACCGTCACTCAAAATAAACAATGTCGGAAGGATACACAGCAAAGAAAATGAACCTCCCAAAAAAAATTTCCCCAAGAGAAAAAAACACTGTGGCCACCTCTTTCTACGTCCTTCCTACTCTCACACGGACAATCCTAAGTTCTCTCGAACCACTCCCACACTTAAAACCAAAAGTTCTAATACAGTCTTGCTGTCACCTGGACAGGGGGCCCCAGTCCAATAAAATTAGACGACCGTGTTTGCCTTATTAGGTGATAAATCCAAAAATAGGAAGACACTTATGTGGATCAACACTGTCCGGCTGGACTTAATAATCCACTTTTGCCAGGAGGTAAGCTCCAGGGGGGGGGGGGGGGAAATAGTAACAGGTAACTCCCACAGTGCGACTACTGCAGTGTGACGTATGAAAATCGAGCCTCTCTTTAATTACAACTAAACCTCTCTTTAATTACATCTAAACAACTCGAGTCATTCCCACGATTGCTTGTTTGGTATGCCATAAGTTATCTGGACATTCGCCCTTTTAATGTCTTCTCTCGCTGCGGTATCTCTTACTGACATTCCCACAGAGAGGCAGACCACCGGAGATCAGGTTACAATGTCAAGAGCCGAGATCAGCACCCTCTGTTTAACACCTGATTATAGAATAGACGAAGAATTTGCAGGTGCGTTTGCCAGTCATGGGAACATGGGCCGATTCAGTATATTAGCGCAGTTTTAGAAAACTCATCATCAGTCTGCCCAGGAATTGGTGATATCTTCTATCGCGAATCTTGGAGTTCTTATATAGAAAGAATTTCTGAGATTCACGGAGAGTGTCATTTTCCTTGTGTGGCGGTAACATATATTATTAGAATTTTGAGTGTCTTAACGTGTTAATGTTTTCACTGGGATTTCTGTGTTTATTAAATAAGCATATTAAATAGTTCCAGCTGTAATAAGTAAATTTAATTTCGTGCTATTCCCCCAGTAAGAGACGCTTTAAATTAATTAATATACGCTAGGCGACTGATAATTAGAGATAAATATACTTTTATTCATCATGCGTAATTTTGCGAATTACTAAAGTTTTGTGGGTTTTAAATATAATTTAATACCGGAGTGATCTAGAGGTCTTACCTAACGAGTGTAGAATATAACAATGATATCATTGTTAAAATGTTTGTTTTTTCTACATCTAGGCGATCAACCCTGTGATCTAGCGGTCTGAATAGCTCCAGAAAACATTCTTAAAATATTATTGGGTCTTAAATTTGGACCTGTGCGGTTCTCTTGTCTTCTTACAGAGAGAGTCCCCACATATAAACATTTAAAGAATAAAACATCAGAACTGGACAAGAAAGTACCCAGATTGTTCACAGCAAATCTGATCCGCCTGTGGTGGCCAAATATCTATATATATAAATATTGTTTCCAGAATATTGACTATCGTAGTTTTTTTTTCTTTTCTCAAGTGGATTTATCCAGAAAAAGGAATACTTGGGTCCATAACCGGCACCCAACCCCAGAGTGAGAGATAAAACCAGATAGGAGATCCTTTGCTTATCCTTATTTGTTTTCTAACAGTGTACCCACCAGACATTTTCCTTAAATATCGGACATCTGTGTGCTGCCCATGGTGAACATTTTGATCGCAATATATATTTACCTGCACTACCTGACGTGATTTTTTGGACACACAATATTAGCATTATTTAAGCGGACGTCCCCATTAGGAAAAATTAATCATTCTTGGAGGAACTGGGGTCCCTTGGATAGCACTACCCTGAAATATGTTAAATATACACAGAGTAGTAGGTAAGTGTGATTGCTGATTGCTTGTGGCCACAGACTGGCAGACTGTAAGAAAGAGAAATGAATATTTCATATTTTGTATAATCATTATAATCACTTCAGTCATTTCGGGTTCGCAAATACTGTTATATCATTTTCTTGTCTTCTTTGTTTCAGGATAGATTAACTAGAGACTTGGTTCTTTTACTTTATCGTCTATCCCTATATATATTATCATTAACTGTGATCTTTTGGGTTAATTACCTCTGTCAGGATCTACTTTGGAATTCCTTTGCAATAGAGGAGAGCCTATTGGGTTAATAAATTTTCTTGCATTTTTTATGTCTGTAAACTATACGTTCTGATAGATAATATTGATGTGATTTTTTAAGATAATAAAACATAATAAAACCGTAAGTTATCGTGTTGGTCAGAAAAGCTGCCCAGTATATGTTATCCATAGCTTGGTTCACGTCTGTACGTATTATGTCACAGAATTGTGTATATGTAAGTGGAGTGTAACTCGTATATATATGTACTAGGAGAGAAAGGGAGTCTAGTTAAATATTGTCGTGAGATAGGCTGGGGTTAGAGCAATTATTCAATCCAGAGACTGTCCTTTCTCTTACACTCTCACCCCCTTGTGAAAAAAAGCTATTTCTTACCCCTTATTCTCACATAGTTTACCATTATCACCTCTGCTCAGACGGGACCTTAAACATCTTCAACCCATCTCAATAAAATCTACGACATAAATGGTTGGCTCGTCGCGGGATTAAGATCCAAGTTTGAGTCTAGATAAATGTCTAAAGTCTGATACTGAATCAGAAGTTTCATCTAGATAGAGTGTGTTGTGAATTTGTCTTGTGATTTAAGGAATAAATAATTACCCCCTAGACAACGCTCTTAGTTACTGGGTTTTTGACCATACACACATATAGGATTTGTTTCTTTCCACAGCAATAGTTACGGGAAACTTGTTTTGATAATAATCTTTGTTGAATATATGATATTTGGTAATTTTGTAACAGATTGCTATTTCGCGTGATTGTTTATCAATCACTAGGGTTGTTTTTTGAAGCAGCAGAGATGAGCTAAGCAAAGGACGGCTTGTTCTGACTTTTTAGTCAAGTTAATAACGTCCCTTCTCTTAACTGACTTCAGTGGGCGAGTTTTGGGGTGGAGTTTAATTTTTTTAAGGAAATTTTTTTTCTCCTTAAATTGTTTTTTAAATAAAAATATTTTTCTCCACCGTTAGTAATAGTAGTTTTTCCAGGTTATCTGATCTACCACTTGTGGATTAAATCGTCTGTATTAGGAGCCTAAGTGCCAGAGATAACAGCGATAGATTAGTAAACTGATAACAATAGGAGGTATCTCAGGGTAAAGAATAACGTCTTTGTTGGTTTTTCTCATAAGCGGCTAAGGATATAGTTTGTCTCCTTCTTTCCTTCTTTTTTCCTCGAGTGAGTGGCATTCAGTTCTCTAACATGGCGGAGCGTGTAAAACTTAGGACTATGCTGAGAGAGGAAGCAAGGGAGACAGGATTGCAAGGAGAGGAAGTGACCGCGTTCGTCAACACAGAACTTGACCGATATGACGCGGAGCTGAAAGTAGCAGAAGCTAGAGAGAAGGTAGATAAAGCGGATAGGAAAGAAGCGGAAGAGCGTCAATCTCTATTAGAGCAGAAGAAAATTGAGGCAGAGATGGAAGCTCGCACGGCAAACGAAAGAGAGGAGAGACAATACGAGGAACGAGAGAAGGAGAGACAGCACGAGTTGGCGCTTAAGGCTTTAGAAGTCCAAAGTCGTGGGGCTGCCTCTACTTCCAGCAATGGAGAGCCGTCATCTCCCCATTCATCGTTAACTGATCACTCCAGCACTCATTCTCCCCAACTCACAGCTATGTCTTTCGCCCTGGAACCCTTCCCAAGCCCCAATGAGAAAATTGACTCGTTTCTAGAAAAATTTGAGAGAATGGCAAATCTGTATGTGTTAGAGAATTCCCGGTGGTGCCTAAAGCTTTCACAGGCTTTGAAAGGTAGTGCTTATGAAGTCTACATGAAACTGGGAAGCAGTCAAGACAACTACGACATGCTAAAGAAGGCTTTACTGGAGCGTTTCGAAATGAACAATCGTAAGTTTCTACAAATGTTCAGAAACAGCAGAAAGGAGAGCACTGAAACATTTCAGCAGTTTTCTTCACGACTGAAGGGATATTTGACAAAGTGCATGGAGCTTTCCGAGCTCCCTCTCACCTACGAAGGTCTTGAGGAGTTCGTTCTTATAGAACAAATAAAAACCACTTCGTCAAGTGAAACCCGTAGATTCCTGGCTGAACAAGGCGCAGTCAAGTTAGATGACATTCTCAGTAAGTCTGAACGGTACATAAATGCTATGGCCCAGCTTCCCAGCACCAAACGCAAACCAACAGATGAACCTGCTCGAAAAATAATCTAGAGCAGTCTTCCCATTCTTCCCATCACCATAACCAACAAGGAGCCGTACCCCAACATCCTCTAAAGGAAAAATCGAAATTCTTCAAAACCAGATATCCCACCCACAACAATCCTGATCAACCCCACCGTCCTACGTGGCAGCGCTGCCAGAAAAGACAGGGTGACAAAGGGAAAACCCCTGCGCACGGGACATCTGATCAGGGCAAGCACACCGGGCCAAATCGCATCGGATGCTTTCAAACAGCCTCGCAAGGAAGAACCAATGTCAGTGATTCTCAACCTGAGGGGGAGAGGCCCACAACGCGAGGAACTGTTATTTTGAACGGGACTTCAACATCTTGTCTTTTTGACACGGGTTTATCCTTTAACTGTATAGTCGCAAGGCACCTGGTCAAACCCGGTCAAGAGACAGAAGACACCGTCAAACTATGTGGAGTTTTCAAGAGTGACGCACCCAGGACGCTTCCTATCGCACTGGTGGAAATACACTCTGATTTTGTCAAAGGTGTTATTAAAGCGGCCATTATGGATGATCCTATCTACCCAGTTATACTTGGATGTAGATACGTGTTTATTGGGAGACCGAAAGAGCCGATTGTGGCAGCAGTAACCACAAGAGGGCAAGCCCAGAAGGAACGGGAGCCTGCGCTAAATGTGTTACCTAAGGAACTAAAAGAGGCGCAACAAAAGGACCCTACCTTGGAGCCCTGCTTTAAGAAACTGCCCATGGCTAAAGACCCCAGACACAACGGAGACATCTTCTCTAAGGATGGTGTACTGTATCGCAGAACGGGCAAACCTGATCAAGGGCATAACCAGCTCCTAGTACCGAAACAGTACAGAGACCAAATCTTAGAAATGGGGCACTCTCTTCCCTTTAGCGGACATATGGGACAAAACGCCACTATTCAGCGAATACAGACTCACTACTGGTGGCCAGGAATGAACTCTGATATTATCAGGTACGTGAAATCCTGCGCCCAGTGCCAACGTGTGGCACCCAAGCATTGGACACCCCCGGTTCCTATGGGTGAAATGCCAGTAGTGGGGACTCCATTTGAACGGGTTGCTGTCGACATTGTAGGACCCTTAGAAAGGACTAAACGAAGGAACAGGTTTATCCTGACCTTAGTCGACACTTGCACAATGTGGGCCGAAGCTGTACCGCTAACATGCATAGATTCCAAGCATGTCGCAGAAGCCCTGGTGCAAATCTTTACACGGTTGGGATTCCCTCAACAAGTTTAGACGGACAATGGATCCCAATTCCGTAGTCTGTTAATGGAGGAGATCTTTAAGATCTTGAGGGCCAAACACATCCACACAAGTCCCTACCATCCGGCCGGAAATGGGCTCGTGGAGCGCTTCAACGGCAGCCTTACCATGATGTTACGTAAGCTGGGACAAGAGAAACCTGAAGATTGGGACCTTTTCATTCCTGCAGCCTTATTCGCCTTCAGGGAGGTTCCCTAGGCATCTACAGGATTTCCACCAGCTACACTTTTATTCGGCAGACCTATTAAGGGGCCGCTAGAAGCCTTACTTCGGTCTCTGACAGACCATAAGGCTGAGGAGACAGTCGTCTCAGCAAGCAAATATGTATCAGAGCTCAAGGAAAGGTTACAACTAGGATGGGACCTAGCAAAAACCAACCTTAAGAAAGCACGCACAAAGCACGCTCAACGATACAATAAAGCAGCGAAAGAGAGAGAACTCCAACCAGGGGAGAAAGTTTTGTTGCTACTTCCAACCGGAAACAACAAACTTCGCATCGGATGGCAAGGGCCTTTTACCGTCCTTCAAAAGATCTCCCGCACTAACTACAAGATCTCTATTAAAGGAAAGGAGAAGGTGTACCATGTAAATCTGCTAAAGAAATACTTGGAAAGACCGGTGCCGTCCTCCGAACATCTCCTGGCGGTCGCCATAGCGACGGAAAATGAGGAAGATGACGATAGTTGCATGGAGTATCCATTGCAACAAACGGAATCTTTCAAAGATATCAAATTCGGCGAAAATCTCTCGGAAGCACAACAGACAGAAACCAGGGCGCTACTGAAACAGTACACTGAAGTCTTAACGGATGTACCTGGTCGAACAAATCTCATAGAATTCGATATGAAACTGACCAACGAGACCCCTGTTCGAACCAGAGTTTACCCCATTCCGTACGCTAAAGCTGATGCACTACGCGGAGAGATAGACAAGCTATGTCAAGCCGAAATTATCAGTGAGTCTACTTCTCCTTACAGTTCGAGTTTAGTACTGTTACAGAAGCCCAATAAGGAAGTTCCGCTGTGCATAGATTACCGTTTACTTAACACAGTAACGGAATTCCAGCCCGAACCTCTACAGAGCGCTTCTTAGCTGTTCACTAAGCTTAGCAAGGCAAGAATTTTCTCAAAGATTGACTTGAGTAAAGGTTACTACCAAATACCAGTCAAGGAGGAAGTTAAGCCTTTGTTAGCTTTTAGCACCAGTGAAGGACACTACACTTTCAACGTAATGCCGTTCGGATTGCACAACGCACCAGGAGTCTTCACCAGAATGATGAGGAAGCTTTTAGAACCCTTGCAAAGTCCTCATATCCATAATTTCATGGATGACATATTAATTGCATCGGAAAACTATGATGAACATATTGCTACGGTTGCTATGCTCTTCAGGCGGCTACAGGAAACTGGTCTCACAGCCAGACCTAGCAAATGTCTCATCGGATTTCAAAAGCTAGACTTCCTGGGACATACCATTTCTCAAGGCTGCATGTGGCCAGTTACCAAGAACATTGAGAAAATAGTTGCAGCAAAAAGACCCCAAACGAAGAAAGACACCCGTTCTTTTCTATCACTGTGTGCTTACTATCAGAAATTTATCAAAAAAAAAAACGTTGGTAAGACAAGCAAACATACTGAACTCTAGGTCTATGTCTGTCACTTTCAGTCAACCATACCAAAGAGAGCTTTTCTTTTTCTTTTTAACAATTCGGATTAAAGTTGAACACGGCAGATATTGAAAATTACAAAACAAATCGACTAAAGACGAATGTGACAGTGAAAGAGATGAGAGTTAAGGGCATGATAGCTAGAGTGAAAATTCTGTGGTGCCCCTCTTCCCTTGGTGCCCTAAGCACGTGCTTATTTTGCTTAATGGTTAATCCAGCCCTGACTGCAGTACCTCCGAGTGAACAAAAGGTGGTGAACTAGAAAAAGGCTTAATTCCAGCACACGAATATTATCCGAATGCGCTGATCTAGTGGTAAGTTCACGTGAGACCTTTCAGAGGCTGGCATTAGCTGGTTCTTTCTGGGTTATGTAACTGTATTATCTCCAACAACCGGGTGGTAAATGGGTTACACCAATATTGCATGTATGTATGAATGGCAAATTATAACAGCTCGTGGACGTGGCTGTATGCGCTGCGCGGCCTTAATGAAATCCACGAAATAGCCGCCAGCGGTAGCAATTTGGCAGTTAATACGTCAGTAAATAAAAATGAGGCCTAGTTAATGCTAGGGGCCATGCACCAGTGTGTGGAAACGTTGTGCATAATAAATCTCCGTAGACTCTGGTTTAGCCCGTAGATAGCGAACACAGACCGCTCTCCGTCTTTCTGATCAGCGTCTGGAAAAATAAGACATTCAAAAACATTTACATGGGTTTATTCGACCTGAACGATCGACGCTAACAGACGTACAAACACCCACCCTCTCTTCTGTCTTCCACGAAAACGCATACAATTACTCTTCAATAAAACATGCTCCGCGTCCCCGGGGGGCGGTTGGCGTAACACACACACGGTCAGCCTCGCTAAGCGAGGTCAGACATTCACCTCACAACACGGTACGGGATATAGAATTGATAGGCGTAATCGACATCTACGTGTGAAATAAATTAAAGAATACTAGGATAGTTAACACTTAACTCAGGATTAATTGATAAACATCCAAGAGAACAATAATCCAAAATGCAATATGTACATCTTCCTGATGTCAGTTACATTTTATCTCTCCCGTTTTCTTGTCAGTACATATTATCTCTCTATCTGTCTTCTTGTTATAACAGATTATCTAGATATCTGTCTATTAAGTCTTAAGCTGAGTTTAAAAATGGTGGTGCGCTATGTTAAATCCCTTGCAGTCTTACGAAATAGTTACTATTCATTATGAATTAATTATTTTAAGCAATAGAATAGATAACACTGAGTAGATTATATCTGCATAAAATCTTATACACTACCACTCCAGATAACTCTAACAATTATTTTGCTCTCACCAGCTTCAAGGAATAATCTCCATACGGGCTTAATTCACAACTGCTATCAATAGGAAGGATAAGATGCACGCACGCTAGAAAATCCAAGAGCGTGACTGATAGAGATTTATTGAACAGTCGCTTGGGACCAAAAGATGCAGCAATAGAGAATGCAGACAGCGACCCATAGCTTGACTGCTTGCATCAGGGTCAGCGAACCAGAGCTGACCAAGACCGTACTCCACCTCCACGTGGTGGTCCTGGAAACAGTCTGCAGCAGTGCAGTCTGGCTGAGCGAGTACGGATCGAAGAGGTAAGGCAAACCCGGTCCCAAAAAATGCCGTGCTGAAGTCGGATGTGTCGACCGAAAGGTGCAGATATCACAGCTACGGCGTAAACAGACACAACGCAACCAACGTCCTTTTCAGGGCGAACGAGGAAGGAAGGAAGAACAGTCGCTTAAGTACTTCCAGATGATGTCAGATGTTTGACTCACTTTCGCGGACCGTTCGAGATGAAACAGCGTACTAGCACGTAATAAGACGAAGAGCTTCTGATCTCCCCCCGATTAAACAGAAATCCACGTACGCTAACCTCAGAGTTTCCTCCTGCGTTCTTAAGACAACGAAGGGATGACGCAACGTGAGCACGGCGCTGGCGTTCGTGAGTGGTGACTTTTGATCACGATCAAAGCTCTCTCCCGTTAAAAGGGGAGGAGAACTTACCTGAGTTTATCGAACTAAAGGAGACCCGGGAAGTATTTAGTTTCCTGGGGGACCGATAAAAAACGATTGTTTTGATCACATACCGCCATGCGCGTGCCAGGAGATATGCATGAAGAAGGTCTTCAGTGCTGACTGACTAACAGGATGACAGAAATATCGCTGTTAGAGACAACATTTACAGAAAAGTGGGCGGAGAATTTTGATGGACAGAAGGTAGACAAGTCAGAATGACGAGAAACCAGACCGACCTAGCAAAACTAAGGGCAGACAATTCCACTGTCCGTCACAAGGCATGATCTTTTATGTGACCTTGGTGCTTTCTGTCCAATTTTAACTTGAATATGGCTTTTATAGCTGTTTTAACCATTTCATAATTGTGTCCATATCATCTTGTTGCAGCTCTCCCCCTTCTTAAACAAGTTTATCTGCTTCTTCGTTGCCTGGAACGTATATTGTCCAAAACACTTTATATGTTCTGCTGTCTTCATATTTGGTGTCCTTTCTATTCATTTTATATACTATACATTATTCGCGTATACGTTTCCTAAACTTCCAATTTGCTACATAATGCTAAGTGGAAATGACGTAAAGAGAGCTGGGATATATCGTGACAACAGGAAAGGCTGAAAGTAAAAAGGCAAATGAAGACAAAAGTAGAAGACACTGGTTAACGCGACACCATAGACTGGAAAGAATTCAATAACAGAATTGATCAATACTGAAGACATGAAGTTGTGAAAAGACGATGATGGCCTACGCCATCAGAATGGTACTTGAATATATTTTTGAGAAATTTTGAATAGAAGTAACAAAGTGACACAGACTATTGACAGACAGCAAATAGAATTACGCTAAAACATCTATACAAACACAAAGAACAGATGCGCTTAATCAAAGTTTTACCTGTTAAGAGCTTATACTACAACGTTTTCTGGCAGGCAAATGAAGTGCTCACGTTTTTGCAAAAAAAATAAAAAAAAAAATTACGTATGTTGAGAAATGTCTGAAATGGTGCAGTTATCACAATAAACATGACATTGCTCAAAATGATTTTCGCAAACTGAATGCAGATAAGGTATGCACTATGGATACATATGATTTTTAAAAAGTATGGGAATTCCCCCCAAAATTACTTTTGTCACGTAGCGTCTTAAACAATGTTTCAAAATGTTGAAAAAGCGTCTTACAGATTGATATTACATATTAAACACACACAAGCTGAGTTAGAAAAACAAGTGAATGTTTAAACAGAAAGTTTTCTGACGTTGTTAAGTACGAAGCCACACAACATGTGGCCAATGTTTAGAAAAGCATACATTCATTACTATTTCCACTTTATCGTTATCATAATCTTCACTTTTTTTCCTTCCGTTCCTAATCTGATTCATTCTTTTCTTTAATTAATCACGTTGGGGACAACGACGTTAAGGTGTGATTAAAAAATATTTTTAATGGACTGCCGTCTGCAGAAAGAACTAATCACAAAGTTGCCATTAGAGGACTTAACATTCCCTATTGGGAATTCCGGACTTCGGTATTTCTCTAAAGTTTTACTTAATTTGTGCATTTAAAAAGAATGATCAACTCACAGCACTGTAAATCACTTAACAGCACCGTAAATAAATTCAAAGCGCTGATCATCTCACAGCACTGTAAATAAATTCATAGCTCTGATCAACTCACTGTACTGTAAATCGATTAACAGCACTGTAAATAAATTCACATATCTGATCAACTCACAGCACTGTAAATCGATTAACAGCGCTGTAAATAAATTCACAGCCCTGATCAACTCACAGCACTGTAAATCGATCAACAGCACTGTAAATACATTCACAGCCCTGATCAACTCACAGCACTGTAAATCGATTACCATCATTGTAAATAAATTCACAGCTCTGATCAACTCCCAGCACTGTATATTCACAACACGGATACATTCACAGCACTCTAAGCAAAGAGAACATCGTATTTATTCTAGTGTAAAACAGCTGTGATGTGAGTGTTAATGACTGATCTACAGACATGTTTCCCCCTCCCCTATTTTTAATTTTTTTCCTTTCACAAAGATCACGTGGTTATTAGCTAACGGTAATACCAAACGACGGGAAATAAATATCTCACCTGCAAGGTGATGATAAAATGTAGATCACCGATGCATGTTTTCTCCGTTTCACATCGTAAACAGCTGTTAACAGCCTTTTCATTGTTATTCCAATTCTCTTCCTTGAAAGAAAACAAAAGTGTTCATAGCTTTACAAAGGTAAATAGAAAGACATCAACAAATCAACGTAGATTTACGTTATAAGAAAATGATGAGATTTTCAATCCGGCTTTGTTTAACGCTAAGGTGGCTTAAAATAGTCGTACTACAACTGATAGATGTAGCATAGTGATTAGTGCACTGGCTTCCTAGCTCAGTGGTCTATGGTTCGATCCCCAGATGAGGTGGGATTTTTTAGGCCGCAAACTGCGCCTGGGTTGACCCAGCCCCAAATGGGTTCCAGAGCAACTCTGGGAAGGTTAAGGCGGCCGGCCTGATGCTGACTACATCACCCCTAGTGTGCCGATGGTCAAGAAAATATGGGCCTAACACCATATTCCCAATATGCCTCGATGGGCGTGTAACGGAATCCTCTCTCTACAACTGATAGATGGCAAAAGAACAGTCGGGCGACCGCAGCTGAGGTTCAAAGATGTGTAAGAGAGAAATGAAGGCATTGAATATAAATCCAGCAACCTTGGAGGGTGTACCTATCGATCGCCCTAAGTGACGATGCTCCCTTTGGTGCCGCCTCGGATTGCGTGAAAAGGTCTCACAACAAGAAGAAGAGAAAAGAGAACGCCCAAAGGAACATCAGGATAACAGCAGCTGGGGGTTGTCATCTCATGGGCGCACTCCAATAGTCAGTTAATACTGAAAGGGGGATAATATACTATAGTCGTACAATTCATTCATTCATTAAGAATCAACTTCCCAAAGAGCAAAGGTCATTAGCTAAGCCATGCTTAGTCTTCCTTTAGAAGCCATCAGCTCAAAGTCTTTCCATGTGCTGCCCTTTCATTTCTGCCTCCATTGCTTTGCTCTGGGTTGGATCACAAGCCTCCTTCCATGTTAACCTTCTTCCGTCTTGGATGGCTGAGTTGAATTATTCTCTTTGCTTCACTGTTATATATTCTTGTTAAAGTTTTTGTAGCTTCAAGTTTCTGCAGGTTGTGATACCTTTACTTATGCCCAACCCTCCTTAACCTCTTTTACTGAAGTGCTTGACAGATTTTAGTGTTTCTATTATTTGCTCCTCTTTCTGGTTGTCACGTGAAAGATAACTTATTTTACCATCTTGTCCATAATTTGATTACTCCCTTAATTGTTCTGTTTTCCGAGACATTTTGTATTTTCGTTTCTTTCATATTCTACCTACATTTTTTCACCTTCTCAACCCCATCCGAGGTTGTTTACGCTGGCCAGCTGCGGTCAGCTAATGCTAGACGTAATGTTATCTAAACGCACCTGTTCGACCAGAGAAACATTTCTCGGGTCCGCTTTAAGTGTTAGAACGAGCCAAAGACGGTTTCTGTGAAAGAAACGGTTCGTTAGCGGCGGGTATCCTCTGTGGTCCCAACAGGGGAATTTCTCTGGTCGCTTTAAAACGTTTGATGACGAGCGGCTGGTACCCTTTGAGGCCTGGGTAACGAGTGTGATCTGTTTCAGGGGAAGATAACAATCGCGGTCAGTCTTTGGGTTTTCGCCCCTTAGACAAGATAGAGCATAATGTTATGCATTTCTCTACCTGGGGAACTTTCGCACGATTTCTTTTGTCTTACTCTAGATTACGTCTTTCGCCGAACTTCTGTAGAAAAATGCAGGCCGGGGGGAGCGTCCCTTGTGATCTATAAGAGTAGACTGGTTTTAATAGACAAAGACATTCGTAAATTTTCCTGGCCCGTAGATGACCATCATGAGATAAGGCAAACTTTAACACAGTACTAGAATGTACTAATATATGTTCGATGAAAGGATGGAAGTCACCGGGTGTGGATAATATACCAGCAGAGCTCTTGAAATATGGAGGACCAGATATAGTAAAAATCATGACAACAATTTGCCAGAAGATATGGAGTACAAAAAAATGGCCAAAAGAATGGACGCAGTCATTAGTAATACCGCTTCCAAAGAAAGGAAATCTAAAAATGTGCAAGAACTACAGAACCATTAGCCTTATTAGTCATCCAAGTAAGGTAATGTTAAGGATACTTTTGAACAGAATAAAACAGAAATCAGAAGAAATCTTGTCAGAGGAACAGGCTGGCTTTAGACCAAAAAGAAGTACCTCAGAACAAATCTTCAATATTAGATTACTGATCGAAAAACATCTCCAGCATCAACATGATTTATACCATAACTTCGTCGATTTCACAAAAGCCTTCGATCGAGTCTGGCATGAAGGTTTATGGCAAATAATGAGAAAATTCAATTTGATACCAACATCATAGATATCATTGAAGCACTATACAAGGACGCAAGCAGTGCTGTTTTTGCAAGCAATGACATTGGAGAATTTTTCAAAACAACTGTAGGAGTTCGCCAGGGATGTATCCTGTCACCAGTGCTCTTTAACATTTATCTAGAACATATTATGCAGGAGGCTCTTTACGATTATAAATCAACCATATCGATTGGAGGCCGACCTCTGTGTAATCTACGTTTTGCTGATGATATTGATCTGATAGCTGGAACAGAATCAGAACTTCAAGACCTTACCTCTAGACTGGAGAAAGTAACAAGAACATATGGGATGGAAATTAATATAGAAAAAAGCAAGATATTGGTGAATAGCCATAAGAAACATGTTCCGACCAACATTACGTTAAATGGGCAAACGTTAGAAGAAGTTAACACCTTTAAATATCTCGGGTCCACTATATGTAGTGATGGAAGATCAAATAAAGAAATCAAGACAAGACTTGAGATGGCCTCAGCTGCCATGACAAGGTTGAATGTGATCTGGAAAAGTAACATCAGTTTTCCTGTGAAGATCAAATTATACAAATCACTTGTATTATCTATTCTCTTGTATGGGTGTGAGGGCTGGACACTCACTGCAGATACGGAGCGAAGGATTCAGGCTTTCGAGCATAAATGTTATAGAAGAATTTTGCGCATTTGCTATAAAGAGCACAAAACAAATGTCTATGTTAGAGAGAAGATAAACACCTATGCAGGCCATCAAGAACCACTTTTGTCAATAGTGAAACGTCGAAAGCTTGCCGGTTTGGGCATGTAACTCGTCATGACTCCCTTTCGAAAACGATCCTCCAGGGAACAGTCGAAGGTAAACGGAGAAGAGGAAGGCAAAGAAAATCCTGGGCTGATAACATCAAAGAATGGGCAGGACACGGTTTCTCCACACTTGTACGCATTGCTGAGAATAGAGAGCAGTGGAGGACCCTGTCTGTTGATGCTTCCACCATGGAACCCCTACGACCCATGACGGGTTATGGGTTGAGATGAGATGAGAATGTGTTTGCCTATGTTCTAGTCATTTTTCGGGTTTCAGGAAGACCGAATCGCTAGAGCAGACTTCAGTCAGGCGAAGAAAGTCATATACTCTTCGATCTAGAGGGTTTCTGTATACATCTAGCAACGAATCGTCAACCCCGTTCCTGAATCAAACCCCCTTTTTTTGTAACGCCAAGTTAAGCTCACGCAGTGCAACGGAGCCAACGCAAAATCTGGAATCGCCAAACGCAGTAGTAGTTCTCTACTCGCCTCTTGGATTACCAGCCAGAGCATTGCGGCTTCCAGAATATCAAACCCGCCCAGCATGCCTATAGCAGAATTCCATATCACCCGCCTTTTTTGTGCCTAAACGGGGCACTCAGCCAAGCCACAGTCAACCAGCCAAAACCGGATTTAAAGCCAATTCTAGCGCCGGATAAGCACGCCTTGGGATCAATTGTCCTCAAGTGACTTCGTCCCATGGTTTATTTCTGGGTCTATGTAGAACTTCGCACGTATGAGTAGCCATCTATGGACAGAGTTCCAGCCCCACTCGCGCCAGTAGGGGGAGTCACCAACGATAGCGCCTATACAGTGATTTTATTCAGGTTAATTCCATCACCGATGGAGGATATATACGAAAACACCACTTACTGGAGCTTTTCCCTTGGTCCCCGAAAGCGGACAGGCTGTCGCTAAGTTCATTCAGTTGGTCTGCAGGAGATAAACAGCGTCCCCCAGCCCACCTCGTGCCAGTAGGGGGGAGTCACCAATGATAGTACCAACAAGGACAGTTTTGTAGGCATAGTCCCTCACGAAGGATCTACAAGTAACACACTGTCCGGACTATTTCATCTGGTCCCCGAAAACGGACGGACTGCCACGCAGTTTATTCATTTTGGTAAACAGAAGGTAAATAGAGTCTTCCAGCCCACCTCGCACCAGTAGGGAGGAATCACCAACGATAGCGCCTATACAGCGATGTTATTCAGGTTAATTCCATCACCGATGGAGGATATATACGAAAACACCACTTACTGGAGTTACTTCAGCTGGTCCCCGAAAACCGAAGGACTGTCACTCGATTATTTATCTCTTTGTGTTCTACAGGTTTTATGAATGGTGATCTGTGTGTGTGGTTGTTGGTGTATATGATTATTGATGAATATTTGATTATTGATGTAATTTTATGTTGTTGTGATGATATGCATTATTTTCATGCTTTTCTTCTTTAATAAATTTTACACATTTATTAATGCGCTGTTCACGACCTTTCCATCCATATTTGTATTTTTAGCTCTTTACTATAATCTCTATGTATGATAAGAGAAAAGAGAGAGAGCAGGAGGTGCTTAGACAGACATAAGTGAGTTGAGGCTTGGAGAGAGAGATCATTTTGGTAAATCTTCTTCCAGGTTGTCTCAAGTCCATCTCCTATTTACATCTTATCTAAAGTGTAAGCTATGACTCTGTCAGTCCACTATTCCTTGTCGATTTCACTACAGTTGTCCAACTCGACAAATACTCTACACTCCAACTCAACCACGACAAATGGGAGCCCGTCCGGGATTCTAGAACCCATCTATACGACGACAAATGGGGTCTCGCCGCGGAATTTGAACTACATCTGCAGAAATCGCAACATATGAGGTTGCAGTCTGGTAGGAATCTCTCACAAGATTCTATCTTGATTCTTAGAGTTTAGTGTTCGGCAGATTATATGAATTTCTTTCCCCTAGACATATCGAACTATTTCTTTTGGGTGGAAGTCGGAACAGCGTTTTTTCTCCACAGCAATCATAAATATTTAGTTACATTTATTGTTCATGCTACACATGAGACAGCTGGTAAAGGTTGATGGTATCACTGCTGAGTTTTTGGTTGACAAATCTTACGACTATCGTTGTAAAAGTCAGAAAATTTTTTTTTTTTAAGGGTTAATATTTTTTCAGGAGTAGCTCTTTAATCTGAGATAAGAAGCTACAGATAGTCAGTTACTAGCTTGCATTTGTACCAAGGGAGGGTGTTCATTCGGATGATAGTAACCAATCCTCTCAACAGCTTAGTACTGACAGAACTGGGGTGAAGTGATAGTAATAAGTTTACATCACTTACATTTTTGGAGTTTTTGGGGGTTTTGCTTGTCGCAATCAGAGTAGCCACAAACTTTCTTGTTTTTTTAAAGTTCCCAGGCTAGCCTAGATTTTATTGATTATTAAGTTAATCAGCACCTAGTGCACTAGGTAACTAAGATCTCTAGGTTCTATTCTTCTATAGTGTTTGCTCACCCTGATATAATGGCCGATCTAGATAAAGTGCATAGGATTGCCCTCGAGGTAGCTAAGTACATGGAGTACAAGGATAGCGAAATCCAGCCCTTTCTAGAATTTGCAGTAAGCCTGCAGGATCAATACGAGGTAGACAATTGGTTTGACAGCCATTTAATCTTGGCATGGTCCTGTAAACAAACTGGGGAGAGTGAAGCATTCACCCGACAGTATGTAGAAGAAGTGATAGAAGATGAGAAGCAAAGGGAAAAGCAAAGACAAGAACGGGACAAGAATTTGGAAATGGAGCAACAAGAACGGGACAAGCAATGGGAAATAGAGCGCCAAGAAAGGGACAGAGAAAGCCAAGAAAGGAGCAGGCTACACCAAATCAGAATGAATGAACTGGATAGCCAAATTCGGAGGATGGAAACAGATACTAAATGTAGTCACTCTAATTCCCCTTCTACTGTGCCCTTAACGGTCAACGCCCCTGCAAACCTTGCGCCCATGAAAGAAAACTTGCCTGCTAAAACCGAACCCCAACTCCAGAAAATTGACTTTCCTTTGGACTTGGATCCGAAGCCCAAACAAGGAAAGAATTTACGTCGGGATAGCAGACCTAAGGCCACGGGGAAAATTACGCAACGTTCCCAGGCATGGAAACTGCACAAAGGTGAGACAGGTGTGATGCGTGATGCCATATGATGATGGATGGTATCCGCATGTCTGGTTTTGTGTAGTGTGCAGATGTGTTCAGTCAAACAATGTTCATACAAAAATAACAGGGCAATCCACATAGAACGTCAGTAAACTCACGACGTATAAAGTCAATGATTCTTGTAACAGCCGTTGACGTTTTTCTTCATTATTTATTGTGGACGCCACAGTGACAAAATGGTTACGCGAATATGTAGGCACATCAAACAGTCATTATCACAGCAACATTCAATACAGCAATAGACGGTAGACAGCATTACAATGATGAGTCAGATGCATGTTATATTTCATAGTGCTGTAAATGTAGTCAGGTGAAAAACTCCATCCTTTTCTATAACAGCCAGGAGATAACCAGATGTATGAGATCAGTTCACTCTCCTTAGTCTGACTTCAGCAAGACAGACACGTCTGCCGAAGTCTAAATAATGTCCTCAAAAATATCCTCTAGATAATAAAGGTTTTCCAAACCTAGTTCATTTAACAAAGTAGCAAGTAATGGTCCTTGGGACCTGCATCAACCGATGCAGTACAATACAGCGACATGTGAGCTGGGAAAACATCTCGTGACGACGACTTTCGAAGACAGGCTATGAATCGAAATCGCTCACGACCAAAAATCGATAGGGTTAATGAAAAGTCAATTTACCTTGCTTTCAGGAAATACACAGAAATATCACGCCTCCCGACATGTGGGAAACACTAGAGGTATTATCTCGAATAAACGAAATATCCATTAAGAGGACTACACATCCCTGACAGAACAAAAAAATAGCGGAGATCCCCTCTTCAACGAGGCATCTCTTTCGCCATTCAAATCGCTCACCCCACTAGTGGTGGGCGGAAACCGATCGACCAAAAAAAAAAAGTCCAGCGCAAAAAGACCACAGCTCAAACTTAACTGCATTCGATACCAACGCGAGAAGACAAATGCTTACCGAGAAAAGTGACTATAAATTTCAAGCAGTTGTTGCCCTTGCGTTATAAAATAGATATTGTAATAAAACGATGTTGCGAGAATTTATCACGCAACATATCACCACCTCCTCCCGATAAAAAAAAATGTGGAACATATTTTTTTTTTTAAATATCAAAGAGCATGCGATAAGCGGCTCAAAACGCACGAATTATGCGCTGATAATTAATTAAATTGCCTAACATGAGGCTAAATATAGAGTGTCTGGTGAGGATATACCTCAACAGAAAAATAAATATGTCTCAAAAAATATTCACATCGGGGAGGTGTCACCAACACACATCACGTTAGCATGTAAACACAATATACGTATGCAAGTTACCATAATCATCATTAAACAGCATACTCTAATATTGTCTTTAAAAATGGATGTACAAATCTGATAGGAAAATTTAAATAGTACATTCTTTGACATGTAATGACATAAGTACATAGTAAAGTTAAACTACATGACGATCCAGGACATATGCTCTGGTATTCCGAGGGTAAGTACACAATCTAGAACTCGTCATGCTTGATACTAGTAAGGTAAGTCCTCAGCTCAACAATGACATTCTGAGAAAGTACAAGCAATATAATGCTAATTAATAACTAATATGCTTCATAAGGTACAATACATTATTAATAATTGTGGCTGTTTAGTAAACTAACGGCCCTTATATTAACTACTCAGTCCTCCTCTATCATCTTAAAAAACGAACAGAAGAAGATGACAACAAAGCACGATAGTGTGTACATATAAAGTAAGTACAGATGTGCTAATCTATTGTAGAAATATAGGTGTGTTATGACTCTGTAATATATGGAAATATAGGACAGAAGTATTAGTTGGAGTCATGTGGGCATCTAGACAAAATGTCAGCCATCACATTATCCGCACCACGGATAGCTCGTACCGTGAAGTGAAAAGGTTGAAGAGCTATAGCATATCGAGTGGATCTCGAACTCTTCAAATTCTTAGTCTGAATAGCTGTAAGAGCTTTCTGATCAGTCTCTAGAATGAAATGTGCGCCCAGGAGGAATCTTTGTAGCTTTAGAATTGACCAAACCATCGCTAACAACTCACGGTCTAAAACCGAGTAGTTCCTCTCTGCCGCATTTAGTTTTCTAGAAATGTACATAACAGGATGCAGAGTATTTGCATATTCTTGCATCAGTGCTGCTCCAATCCCAGTGGATGAAGCATCACTCCGAAGAACAAAAGTCCTATCAAGAGTAGGTAATCTTAAGATGGGAGGAGAAGAAAATATATTCTTGATTTGGTCTAGTGAAGATTGGCATTCTTCAGACCAACGGACCAGATTAGGCGAACCTTTCTTCAACAATGTTGAGAGAGGTGCCATGATCGAAGATAAATTTGGAATAAATCTCCCATAAAATTGAATTAAACCTAAGAGACTCCTAACTTGTTTCTTCGTTTTAGGAACAGAGATGTTCAGTATTTTGGAAGTATTGTGGTCTTCTGTCTTCAAGAGACCATGACCAACACGATGACCCAGGAAAGAGATTTCACCAAAACCAACAAAAGCTTTAGAAGGTTTTGCTGTCAAATTATTCTCACGTAGAGTGGACAGTAAGTCATATAACCCTAAATAGTGATCTTCCCAGGTATCACTGAAGAGACAGATGTCATCTAAGTATGCGATGACATCCGAACGATGTGACAGAATTCGACGCATCATGCGAACGAAAGTGGCAGGGGCGTTCATGAGACCAAAAGGCATAACATTCCATTGAAATAGACCCCTAGGTGTAGAAAAAGCAGTAAGAGGTTTGGCATGCTCTGCTAAAGGCACTTGCCAATAACCTTTAGACAAGTCAAGTTTAGTGAAGAATCTAGAATTAGAAAGTCTAATCAGTAGATCTTCTAACAAAGGCATCGGTTCAGCGTCGAACTTTGTGACCTGATTCAATTTGCGATAATCAACGCAAATTCGTATGTTCTTATCCTTCTTCCGGACAATAACCATGGAAGAAGAATATGGTGAAGTCGATGGTTCAATTATATTTAATTGAATCATTTCATCCAATTCCTTTTCCACTTGCGACTGAAAGTGTATAGGAATAGGATACGGCCTAACCCTAATTGGATTATTGTCGGTAAGAATTATGTCATGTTCTATGACATCTGTGTGTCCAGGAATGTCAGTGAGAACATCCTGAAATGTTTGTAACATCGACGAGACTTGTCGATGTTCGTCACCAGAAAGATTAGGAGAAACAGAAACGTTTTTCCAAGATTCCGTGGAATGTAATGGAACCACTGGAAGGGGAAGGTTGACATCAGAGAAGGTAGCTTCCTCATCCTGTATGACAGACAGGGATGAATAATGACCGTGAGGTGCAGGAGCATCATCCGTTGCCTGGAAAATAGGCAGCAAATAGTCCGGACGTTCGTGAAATTCCGAAAGCATGTTTATGTGGAAAGTTTTATGCTTTCCATCAATATCGACCACATAGTCAACATCGGAAATCCGAGAGACTATTGCATACGGACCTTTCCATGCAATAAGAAGTCTATTTTCCCTACTGGGGAGTAGGACGAATGCTTTGTCACCTGGACAAAGTTGTCGTAGACATCTATTCTTGTTAGCAAACTGCCTTGCCTTCTCTTTAGCAATTTCTGATGAAGCAGTTGCTAGCTTACATGCCTCAATGATCTTTTGTCTAAGAGCAATGACATACTCATATGAGGATTGAGTTTCATCGCTAATATCATCGGCAGTGATGAGATCGTGTAATAAAGACATAGGGCCGCGTGGACGCGCGCCAAAGACAAGTTCGAAGGGAGAAAATCCTGTGTGTTCATTAGGGACTTCTCTATAGGCAAAGAGAGCCGCGGGTAAAACCCTGTCCCAATCTTGAGGATGATCTTCAGTTATCTTACCAAGCAAAGTCTTGAGCGTTCTATTCAGACGCTCAACTAACCCATTAGACATAGGATGGTAGATACTACTGAGAGATCGTTCAATATGTAAGGTAGACATTACCTGTGACATAGTGTCAGATATGAGTTGAGTGCCATGGTCTGACAATATTTCTCTGGGGAACCCCAAGCGAGAAAATATCAACCAAAGAGCATCTGCGATATCTGTAGTAGATATGCTCTTAAGAGGAATAGCCTCTGGCCAACGTGTGCACATATCGACACATGTAAGGATAAACTGATGTCCTCTGGCCGACTTGACCTTAAAAGGGCCAATAATATCTATGGCCATTTTCTGAAACGGCCGAATAGGAATGTCAGCAGCCTGGATAGGCGCAGCATGTCGTGGTCCTCTAGATTTGACCTCCTGACATACCTTGCATGATCGGCAGTAAATACGAATGTCCTTATTGACAAAAGGCCAAAAGAAAGCCGCAAGGACTCTCGACTTCGTACGGGCAAAACCCATATGTCCAGCACATTGCGAGTCATGAGCATGTTGTAATATTTGCACTCTCATGCTCTTGGGAACAAGAATTTGCGAATGTGCCGACGTAGTCGAATCTTGTACCATACGTACAAGTACGCCGTTTCTCATTGCAATCCAAGATTTTCTATTTGTATCCTGATTCGGATCACCTTTCTTCGCAAGAACGAAGAATTTTTTTAAAGAAGGATCTTCTTCTTGCAATTTTATGAAAGAGTCACGAGTGATTACTAAGTGACTATCTTGGCTATCAACTTCATTATCACTATTCAGTGAAGTTTCGGGTGTTTGTAGAGCTTGTGCTCTTGTAACTACTGCATTTGTAGCTTGCATGTTATTATCTTCCCAAGCAGCAATCTGCTGTGGGGTACACTCCCTAACTCCGTGAATACGACCAATAATAAGGTCCGCAATAGGATTAGGTAAGAGACAAGCATGCACATCTCCAGTAAAGAAAGGAGTGGCAATGCGAATTACAGCAGTAGGATATTTTTCTAGAGTGCCGCCAAATGTGACACATTTAATAACCCTTCCTGTAGCACAAGATGGATCTACAAGCGATTGTCTAACACCAATAGTGGTGCATCCGGAATCGAAAAGTAGTGAGACCGGAGTATCATTAACAAGACCCTTATGTAGAATTAAAGAACCCCTCCCGTCATGCGCAACAGCAGCAGGAAGAGCGGGAAGTGGGTGACCACAACTCAAAGTAGTTATGGTACCCGGTTCGAATAAAGTACTGCATTGGGGGCATTTGTTTGCTCTCTCAAAGTCAAAAGCAGAACCAGTGACAGCGTCAAAGTTTTTACTATCAACAACATGATTACAGGCTCCCTCAGTTTTGTTGTACAGCATTAGCCTGCTGATATCTCTTTTTTTTGTGTTGAGATCTACCCCGACTATTATTACCTCTGAAGTTATCAGAGTTATTATTATCTCTGCAGTTATTATTGTCTCTATTGTAATTGTTATCCTGGTTCGAATTCCAGTTTCCACGATTACTATCATGTTCACATTGATGCGAACATCTATTTGTTTGGTTCTGAGGTCTTCGGCAGGAATAACCTCTATTACCATATCCTCTTTTGAAATGCTTATAATTATTAGGGTGATAGTAACGAGTACTATCAGGTTGTCTCCAATTCTTCGAAGAAGAATCACCATGAAATTGATTTCCATGATTTTGACAGAAATTACCGCTACTCTTTCTATCAAAATTTTGTTGGAATCTACGAGCAAAGTTTTGACCATACGGAGCTGCCGAAGCAACTGGTAAACCTTCTTTCACCTTAGAGTTACCCATGGTTATGTGTGGGTGCGCAGTTACGTATTGGCAACAGAAATCTTCCATTTCTTTTATTGTTTTAGGTTTACGTTCATGAAGGAAAGCAAGGAAAGACTCATTGACAGACGACATGACTTTGTCTCTAAGTATTAAGTCCATAAGTCCTTCATAAGTTTTTTCCGTCTTAGATAGTTCAACCCATCGTGAGAAAGTAATGCGTATTCTTGCAATAAACTCGGAGAATTCAACTCCATTTTCAGGTAACATGTTTTTAAATTGTAGACGATAGCCGTCTTCGTTAAGCTGATATTTCTTTAACAAAGCGGCCCTGACAACCTCATAATTGTTCTTGTCAGGTTCATCCACCATATTTAATATACTTAGAGCTTTACCTGTCAGTATCCCTGATAACTGATAAACATATTTTGCTTTGTCTATGTTATGAGCTGTACATGCTTGTTCAAATCTGTCCAGATAGAACATTATGTCATCACTGGAAGGACTAAATGTTGGTAACTTAATCTTAAAAGTATCATTATTAGCCTTACCAGAAGATGAACCCTTGTTTGAATCATTACCATTACTCATGCTCGTCAATTTCAATTTTTCCAACTCTAAAGCTAAGACCTTTTCTTCATGTTCCATTTTTGCTTTCTCTTTCCTCTCATCAGACTCTCTCTGTAATCTTCTTTCCTCAGCCTGAGCCTCTTTTGAAGTCTTTCATTTTCAGCTTCTTTTTCAAGTCTTTTATTTTCAGCCTCTTTTTCAAGTCTTTTATTTCAGCCTCTTTTTCAAGTCTTTCAGCTTATAGCTGGAGTTTTCTTTCCTCAGCTTCTGATTCCCTTTTTTGTTTTTCCATTTCCATTTGGAATCTTTTTTCATCCACCTGCATCTGCAGTTTCTTTTGTTCAGCTTCCATATGCAGTTTCTTTTGTTCAGCTTCCATTGCTTTATCATATCGAGCAGTTGCAAATTCTTCTAACTTATCACCAGTCTTCCCAAGCAATTTACCCTGCTCAATAAAGTGCTCAAATGTAGACATGTTGTCTAACATATGAGTCCAAAACCTGAAATAATTAACTAATTTATTTCAAACCTAAGTGTAACAAGTCTTAATTAAGCACTTGTATATTCACATCACCTTATATTATCCCAGTCTCTGTGGGAAACAAGTCTCCAATCAAAGAACTTGTATATGAAATATCAACAATCAATTCTTGATCATAAGTGCACTTCTCATTCAATAGTGCACGACACTATTCATCATTCATTTATCATCAGTGTAGTAGTAACAGTGCATTAGCATAGCCCATTAACTAATTACTATAACTGTAAACAATGACTATGTAAACACATGCAGAATGTAAACATTGAAAATGTAAACAATGCAAACAATGTAAACAATAACAATGTAAACAATAACAAAGATCAGCAACAATACAAAAACGTTCGCAGAAATCAACTAAAAATAAAGCAGAAATTAATGAAATATCACAAAAAATGTGACGATATCTGCGATAGAATTAAACAAAATACATGACACCACAGTGTATAAACAAAAATGTTGTATGAAACTAAATTATAGACAAGAGTAGGCTAACAAATACAAACAAATCAAAACAAAACTAAAGAATGCGAAATAATAACGAAAACAATATTAAAACATGTCATCACAGCTAACATAAATAGCAACAGAAGTCGCTTAGCAAATTCCAGTATCGGAAATTTGCAAACCCTACAGAAAACGCTCACAATAGACGACCTCTATGACGTGGCATAATCTAACGGAGACACCACCCAACCGAGAACCCGCTGAAATATAAACATATAAATATACAAATAACATATAGACATATAACATATAGAATGAGATGATACACAGAAGACTCAGCAGAAGTATAAGGGCACAGTTTACATACAAACAGGCCACTTAACTTATAGGCTTCCAATCGTAGAACAGCAGAAAAAACGGATGTCAATCAACGTCCTAAAGAGCGAAGCTCCAACGATGATGGCACATCTGAACTGCTTCCACTGCTAACACGATGGTACAAGAGCTTCTGAAATACTGTGTGTTGAGTTGTTTCGGCACTTGACCTTCTAATCCAAAAGTAAGTTGATGGAAATCGGTACTTGGCCTTCTTCAGAAAACAACCCGTTTCAACCGGCACTTGACCTTCACAAAAACGACAGCACTGGAACCTTGACAGCAGCAACTTGCTTGACTTGCGTAAAAGATAACAGCAGTCCGAGTTATCCGGCAACATGTAACAACGCCGGGTACTGTCAAATTCTTGTTTCCGTCAAAAAGTTGAAATTTTGACTTTTACCGGGCAACGCCGAGTACTTTGAAAATTTTGAAGATGTTGACTGTATTGAAGAATGTTAATTTCTTGAAGGATGCTGATGAATTCTTGTTGAAAATGAAGTGGGTAAGGGACCCCGTGTTTGCTGGTACCAGAATCAAACCAGCTTATGGCCACCAAATGATGCGTGATGCCATATGATGATGGATGGTATCCGCATGTCTGGTTTTGTGTAGTGTGCAGATGTGTTCAGTCAAAACAATGTTCATACAAAAATAACAGGGCAATCCACATAGGACGTCAGTAAACTCACGACGTATAAAGTCAATGATTCTTGTAACAGCCGTTGACGTTTTTCTTCATTATTTATTGTGGACGCCACAGTGACAAAATGGTTACGCGAATATGTAGGCACATCAAACAGTCATTATCACAGCAACATTCAATACAGCAATAGACGGTAGACAGCATTACAATGATGAGTCAGATGCATGTTATATTTCATAGTGCTGTAAATGTAGTCAGGTGAAAAACTCCATCCTTTTCTATAACAGCCAGGAGATAACCAGATGTATGAGATCAGTTCACTCTCCTTAGTTTGACTTCAGCAAGACAGACACGTCTGCCGAAGTATAAATAATGTCCTCAAAAATATCCTCTAGATAATAAAGGTTTTCCAAACCTAGTTCATTTAACAAAGTAGCAAGTAATGGTCCTTGGTACCTGCATCAACCGATGCAGTACAATACAGCGACATGTGAGCTGGGAAAACATCTCGTGACGACGACTTTCGAAGACAGGCTATGAATCGAAATCGCTCACGACCCAAAAATCGATAGAGTTAATGAAAAAGTCAATTTACCTTGCCTTCAGGGAATACACAGAAATATCACGCCTCCCGACATGTGGGAAACACTAGAGGTATTATCTCGAATAAACGAAATATCCATTAAGAGGACTACACATCCCTGACAGAACAAAAAAATAGCGGAGATCCCCTCTTCAACGAGGCATCTCTTTCGCCATTCCAAATCGCTCACTCCACTAGTGGTGGGCGGAAACCGATCGACCAAAAAACAAGACAAGTCATGCGCAGTCCAGCGCAAAAAAACCACAGCTCAAAACTTAACTGCATTCAATACCAACGCGAGAAGACAAATGCTTACCGAGAAAAGTGACTATAAATTTCAAGCAGTTGTTGCCCTTGCGTTATAAAATAGATATTGTAATAAAACGATGTTGCGAGAATTTATCACGCAACAGGTGCTAACAAGCATTGTAATACGGATTGTTCCCGTCTGGCAAGCGGCGAACCCCGAGCCTCTCACGCTCCAGACCGAGCAGCACCTAACCGACACGTGACGTCGAGAAAAGGGAGCCACACCCTATCACGTCATATTTCGCAAGATTCCCGGCCGGACAGCGAAAAACCATATGCAGAGGCGCATCCCTCCAACTCAACGATCGTAGAAAGGAGGCGCCGCTCCTCTTATCACCCTGAGCTTAAAAGGGGCAAGAATAAGTCGCCTGCTAAAAGGGTTAAACTTTCCAAACCGTTCCAAGGAACTTTGGAAAAACACACTGAGAGTTTTTTCTCGGGCACTTCGCGATCTAACGGGATCTCAAACCGTCCAGTCCGTTGCATGCAGACTGCGGAGCCTGTCAACCAGGAAGTGGATCTCGCATTGCAGGACAAAGTTCAACTGACGCCAGTAACTTCCTCAGGGGAGGGCAAAGTTGACGTTTATGATGGACACAGGGTTCCAGGCGAAGGGATCCCTGGTATTCCATTTGAGTCTCTCACACTTCTCAGGGCAGAAGACAGTGAGAAAAGCTGCCTTACTACTGTACAAGGAGCCATTGTTGAGAGCCTTGGCTCACGTCATGCTAGTAATGGGAAAGCGACTCAACAAACTCTGCAACTCGCAGATATTACCTATCTGTCTTCACGGATAGAAGCTACGGAGATCTGTTATGATTTAGTAGAACCCCAGAATGCGATCGATTACTCTCTGCTTCAGGCAGCTGAGTTCTCTCATTCAAATCGCATTATTCCAGTGGTCTCAACCCCACTGATGGACAGCAAAGTAGTCGCCTCCGCCAGGCCATTACAGAGCAACTTGATCATTTCCGTTGACCAAGCCAGAGTTGTGACTGGCAAGGCAAGGAAAGCTCCAGACCCACCTTTAGACGGCACAGGTCTGAAGATTGATCAATGCTCCCACCGAAACAGGGGAGTAGGTGTGGAGAGGCAGAAGAAAAATGCTAGCATTTCTTCGGCCAACGAACGGCTTTATTTGCCAACTAGGGTTACACGCGCGCGAAAAATCCCTATACACTGCAGCTATAGAGGGTTATTCAAGGCCACGCCCGTGACAGGTAAATATATACATAAGCAGCCTGAGCCCAACAATGATGACACTGCACATAACAGGCGGATTATCTACGCAGTGGCCAGTGAGTTCAGGCGGGGCCGAAAACCACAACAGGTGCGGATAATTTTCCGGACCATAAACAGGCACAGCGAATTGCGGAAGCAAGGTCAGGTTCACACGGAAACGGAAGGCGTCAGTGCCGACTGGCCTCGCAAAATCCCATTCGCTGAACGTCTATTAGACAGAGGTAAGAAAAAAAATGAACTCGGAGCTAGCCATACAGTACTGACAGAAATTGGAAACGTATTTGGTTTTATGAGTATAGGATGTTCCAATGACAGGTAACAAAATACGATGGAAAAGATAAATTACTGTCATTTTTGTCCGTATTCCTCGAACTTTAAAAGGGGGGGCACTTGTCACGTGAAAGATAATTTATTTTACCATCTTGTCCATAATTTGATTACTCCCTTAAATGTTCTGTTTTCCGAGACATTTTGTATTTTCGTTTCTTTCATATTCTACCTACATTTTTTCACCTTCTCAACCCCATCCGAGGTTGTTTACGCTGGCCAGCTGCGGTCAGCTAACGCTAGACGTAATGTTATCTAAACGCACCTGTTCGACCAGAGAAACATTTCTCGGGTCCGCTTTAAGTGTTAGAACGAGCCAAAGACGGTTTCTGTGAAAGAAACGGTTCGTTAGCGGCGGGTATCCTCTGTGGTCCCAACAGGAGAATTTCTCTGGTCGCTTTAAAACGTTTGATGACGAGCGGCTGGTACCCTTTGAGGCCTGGGTAACGAGTGTGATCTGTTTCAGGGGAAGATAACAATCGCGGTCAGTCTTTGGGTTTTCGCCCCTTAGACAAGATAGAGCATAATGTTATGCATTTCTCTACCTGGGGAACTTTCGCACGATTTCTTTTGTCTTACTCTAGATTACGTCTTTCGCCGAACTTCTGTAGAAATATGCAGGCCGGGGGGAGCGTCCCTTGTGATCTATAAGAGTAGACTGGTTTTAATAGACAAAGACATTCGTAAATTTTCCTGGCCCGTAGATGACCATCATGAGATAAGGCAAACTTTAACACAGTACTAGAATGTGTTTGCCTATGTTCTAGTCATTTTTCGGGTTTCAGGAAGACCGAATCGCTAGAGCAGACTTCAGTCAGGCGAAGAAAGTCATATACTCTTCGATCTAGAGGGTTTCTGTATACATCTAGCAACGAATCGTCAACCCCGTTCCTGAATCAAAACCCCGTTTTGTCAACGCCAAGTTAAGCTCACGCAGTGCAACGGAGCCAACGCAAAATCTGGAATCGCCAAATGCAGTAGTAGCTCTCTACTCGCCTATTGGATTACCAGCCAGAGCATCGCGGCTTCCAGAATATCAAACCCACCCAGCATGCCTATAGCAGAATTCCATATCACCCGCCTTTTTTGTGCCTAAACGGGGCACTCAGCCAAGCCACAGTCAACCAGCCAAAACCGGATTTAAAGCCAATTCTAGCGCCGGATAAGCACGCCTTGGGATCAATTGTCCTCAAGTGACTTCGTCCCATGGTTTATTTCTGGGTCTATGTAGAACTTCGCACGTATGAGTAGCCATCTATGGACAGAGTTCCAGCCCCACTCGCGCCAGTAGGGGGAGTCACCAACGATAGCGCCTATACAGTGATGTTATTCAGGTTAATTCCATCACCGATGGAGGATATATACGAAAAAACCACTTACTGGAGCTTTTCCCTTGGTCCCCGAAAGCGGACAGGCTGTCGCTAAGTTCATTCAGTTGGTCTGCAGGAGATAAACAGCGTCCCCCAGCCCACCTCGCGCCAGTAGGGGGGAGTCACCAATGATAGTACCAACAAGGACAGTTTTGTAGGCATAGTCCCTCACGAAGGATCTACAAGTAACACACTGTCCGGACTATTTCATCTCGTCCCCGAAAACGGACGGACTGCCACGCAGTTTATTCATTTTGGTAAACAGAAGGTAAATAGAGTCTTCCAGCCCACCTCGCGCCAGTAGGGAGGAATCACCAACGATAGCGCCTATACAGTGATGTTATTCAGGTTAATTCCATCACCGATGGAGGATATATACGAAAACACCACTTACTGGAGTTACTTCAGCTGGTCCCCGAAAACCGAAGGACTGTCACTCGATTATTTATCTCTCCGTGTTCTACAGGTTTTATGAATGGTGATCTGTGTGTGTGGTTGTTGGTGTATATGATTATTGATGAATATTTGATTATTGATGTAATTTTATGTTGTTGTGATGATATGCATTATTTTCATGCTTTTCTTCTTTAATAAATTTTACACATTTATTAATGCGCTGTTCACGACCTTTCCATCCATATTTGTATTTTTAGCTCTTTACTATAATCTCTATGTATGATAAGAGAAAAGAGAGAGAGCAGGAGGTGCTTAGACAGACATAAGTGAGTTGAGGCTTGGAGAGAGAGATCATTTTGGTAAATCTTCTTCCAGGCTGTCTCAAGTCCATCTCCTATTTACACCTTATCTAAAGTGTAAGCTATAACTCTGTCAGTCCACTATTCCTTGTCGATTTCACTACAGTTGTCCAACTCGACAAATACTCTACACTCCAACTCAACCACGACAAATGGGAGCCCGTCCGGGATTCTAGAACCCATCTATACGACGACAAATGGGGTCTCGCCGCGGAATTTGAACTACATCTGCAGAAATCGCAACAGATGAGGTTGCAGTCTGGTAGGAATCTCTCACAAGATTCTATCTTGATTCTTAGAGTTTAGTGTTCGGCAGATTATAGGAATTTCTTTCCCCTAGACATATCGAACTATTTCTTTTGGGTGGAAGTCGGAACAGCGTTTTTTCTCCACAGCAATCATAAATATTTAGTTACATTTATTGTTCATGCTACACATGAGACAGCTGGTAAAGGTTGATGGTATCACTGCTGAGTTTTTGGTTGACAAATCTGACGACTATCGTTGTAAAAGTCAGAAATTTTTTTTTTTAAGGGTTAATATTTTTTCAGGAGTAGCTCTTTAATCTGAGATAATGTGGCGAGAGGTTTTGTTTGGCTTTAAGATCAGTATAGTACTGACAATTACAGAAATAGAATTTCTGCAGAAAATGGTGAAGTCCCAGTGTCTGAGAGAACTACTGGTATCACAAATTAGTTACGGCTGTGAATGTTCTGATCTCGAAACAATAGTAGAGAGGAGACCGACATAAAGCGCCACCTCCGCTGTGTAACTAACTGTGATATTAATAAACAAGGAAACAGATTTTACTTAACTAAGATAAAATTGACAAGTCGTTCAAATACAATTTCCTTCTTATTTATTTAGTATATACACTATCTACTCTTGTGCTGAAGGGTGAATGTTGAAAAAAATGGAACGTAATGAATTTGTAAGTTTACATATATTTTACAAATATTTATATTTATATAGACAACAAGTTTTCCAATTATAGGAACAAAAATTATATCAGCTGTGCTGTTAATTAAGGATATAACATTTATCAGCTATGCTGTTATTTTTGTCTCTTGCTGTGCTAAGTCACTTTCTCATCACTGACAGTTTCTATGCTCACAATGCCGACAGAAATGGTACTAATGTGTACTCATCTCTCTTAAGTCTGTTCTTCTTTGTTTGGTTCACACCACACCGGCAGAGTATCGTTCCTTTAGCCCACCCAAGACTGAGGGGGACCAAAGATGTAGAGTCTGGTCAACCTCTATGCTCCTGCGGAGTTCCAGGCAGCGGGATTGACTCGAACATACGACCTCAGGTTTTTAGGACACAAATAAACCTGTAACAAAGCAAAAATAGGGGCTAATTTCTGTCCTCAAGCCCACCTATTTCTAGTGTGAGTGAAATGAGCGTGTCTCAGATGTATGCATGTAGGATGAATGACAACATGGCTCAGTATGAATTAGCAATAGCGAGACAAGACAGGTGTCTACTTGCAAAGCATACTTTCTGATAAACTAATACATGGATACATTCAATAATATAGATTCAATACATGAATACATTTAATACATGAATACATCCCATAATATAAATCAATACATGAATAAATCCAATAATATGTACACTTAGGTGTGATACAACAATGTCCTTCCCCCTATACTATATCACGCCCTCTCTGACAATAGCTGGTAACATATATCCTAACAATATTGTTATGTTCTTATGATAGGAGTATATGAGACGAGGACTGGTTGGTGATATATCAGGTTGGAGTTATAGGAGACAATAGATTGGAGTTAGATGCGACAATAGAATGAGTCCTGACAAGGACTGTTTTGGTTATATTGCAGTTGGTCTTATCTGAGACAATAGATTGAGTTAGATGCGACAATAGATTGAATTAGATGCGACAATAGATTGAGTCCTGACAAGGACTGTTTTGGTTATATTGCAGTTTGGAGTTATCAGAGACAATAGACTGAAGTTATAGACTGACAATAGATTGAAGTATGAGTCCTATTAGTCTTCGTCTATTCACAAGATACAATCAGTAACCTGATAGGTAGTATAATGACACACAACAAATACCAACGGTTATCGTAAATATATTTACCCTCCTAAGATTTTAAACTGGCCAGGTTTTGACGTGACTTAGTGAAGTAGGTTGCAGTTCGATGCCCTCAGGTAAGCAACAAATCACAGTGACAGGTTCTTCCTCTTCTGGCTTCGTTTTTGGTGTTGCGTGTTTAGCATAAAATCCGCCCGATTATATAGGCAAGTAAATACTTGAGGAAAGCTTTCGGTTGGTTCCTGGCGGAGCAAAATGATTGGTTTCCTCCGGTTTTGTACCTGGTCTCATACAGCCTAATTTTATTCAGTTTTTAGCCGCCATCTTGCGTGAACTGCGTGAACAGTATAATTTATTCTGTCTCAGAGACTGGTGAACGGTGCAAGTTGATTGGTTGAAGCAAATCTGTATCTCGACATAGTGATTAACAAAGTAGTGGGTTACACTTCGTTTCACGACAGATAAGAAGCTACAGATAGTCAGTTACTAGCTTGCATTTGTACCAAGGGAGGGTGTTCATTCGGATGATAGTAACCAATCCTCTCAACAGCTTAGTACTGACAGAACTGGGGTGAAGTGATAGTAATAAGTTCACATCACTTACATTTTTGGAGTTTTTGGGGGTTTTGCTTGTCGCAATCAGAGTAGCCACAAACTTTCTTGTTTTTTTAAAGTTCCCAGGCTAGCCTAGATTTTATTGATTATTAAGTTAATCAGCACCTAGTGCACTAGGTAACTAAGATCTCTAGGTTCTATTCTTCTATAGTGTTTGCTCACCCTGATATAATGGCCGATCTAGATAAAGTGCATAGGATTGCCCTCGAGGTAGCTAAGTACATGGAGTACAAGGATAGCGAAATCCAGCCCTTTCTAGAATTTGCAGTAAGCCTGCAGGATCAATACGAGGTAGACAATTGGTTTGACAGCCATTTAATCTTGGCATGGTCCTGTAAACAAACTGGGGAGAGTGAAGCATTCACCCGACAGTATGTAGAAGAAGTGATAGAAGATGAGAAGCAAAGGGAAAAGCAAAGACAAGAACGGGACAATAAATTGGAAATGGAGCAACAAGAACGGGACAAGCAATGGGAAATAGAGCGCCAAGAAAGGGACAGAGAAAGCCAAGAAAGGAGCAGGCTACACCAAATCAGAATGAATGAACTGGATAGCCAAATTCGGAGGATGGAAACAGATACTAAATGTAGTCACTCTAATTCCCCTTCTACTGTGCCCTTAACGGTCAACGCCCCTGCAAACCTTGCGCCCATGAAAGAAAACTTGCCTGCTAAAACCGAACCCCAACTCCAGAAAATTGACTTTCCTTTGGACTTGGATCCGAAGCCCAAACAAGGAAAGAATTTACGTCGGGATAGCAGACCTAAGGCCACGGGGAAAATTACGCAACGTTCCCAGGCATGGAAACTGCACAAAGGTGAGACAGGTGCTAACAAGCATTGTAATACGAATTGTTCCCGTCTGGCAAGCGGCGAACCCCGAGCCTCTCACGCTCCAGACCGAGCAGCACCTAACCGACACGTGACGTCGAGAAAAGGGAGCCACACCCTATCACGTTATATTTCGCAAGATTCCCGGCCGGACAGCGAAAAACCATATGCAGAGGCGCATCCCTCCAACTCAACGATCGTAGAAAGGAGGCGCCGCTCATCTTATCACCCTGAGCTTAAAAGGGGCAAGAATAAGTCGCCTGCTAAAAGGGTTAAACTTTCCAAACCGTTCCAAGGAACTTTGGAAAAACACACCGAGAGTTTTTTCTCGGGCACTTCGCGATCTAACGGGATCTCAAACCGTCCAGTCCGTTGCATGCAGACTGCGGAGCCTGTCAACCAGGAAGTGGATCTCGCATTGCAGGACAAAGTTCAACTGACGCCAGTAACTTCCTCAGGGGAGGGCAAAGTTGACGTTTATGATGGACACAGGGTTCCAGGCGAAGGGATCCCTGGTATTCCATTTGAGTCTCTCACACTTCTCAGGGCAGAAGACAGTGAGAAAAGCTGCCTTACTACTGTACAAGGAGCCATTGTTGAGAGCCTTGGCTCACGTCATGCTAGTAATGGGAAAGCGACTCAACAAACTCTGCAACTCGCAGATATTACCTATCTGTCTTCACGGATAGAAGCTACGGAGATCTGTTATGATTTAGTAGAACCCCAGAATGCGATCGATTACTCTCTGCTTCAGGCAGCTGAGTTCTCTCATTCAAATCGCATTATTCCAGTGGTCTCAACCCCACTGATGGACAGCAAAGTAGTCGCCTCCGCCAGGCCATTACAGAGCAACTTGATCATTTCCGTTGACCAAGCCAGAGTTGTGACTGGCAAGGCAAGGAAAGCTCCAGACCCACCTTTAGACGGCACAGGTCTGAAGATTGATCAATGCTCCCACCGAAACAGGGGAGTAGGTGTGGAGAGGCAGAAGAAAAATGCTAGCATTTCTTCGGCCAACGAACGGCTTTATTTGCCAACTAGGGTTACACGCGCGCGAAAAATCCCTATACACTGCAGCTATAGAGGGTTATTCAAGGCCACGCCCGTGACAGGTAAATATATACATAAGCAGCCTGAGCCCAACAATGATGACACTGCACATAACAGGCGGATTATCTACGCAGTGGCCAGTGAGTTCAGGCGGGGCCGAAAACCACAACAGGTGCGGATAATTTTCCGGACCATAAACAGGCACAGCGAATTGCGGAAGCAAGGTCAGGTTCACACGGAAACGGAAGGCGTCAGTGCCGACTGGCCTCGCAAAATCCCATTCGCTGAACGTCTATTAGACAGAGGTAAGAAAAGAAATGAACTCGGATGTAGTGAAATTGACAGAGATACAACGGTAAAATCCCTCCAAAGATAACATTTAAGGATAAAAACATAATGCGTAGGCTGCTGATGTACATGATCGCCTAGACCGCGGGTCATCATCCTCCATAATAATTGACTTGCTAGACAGGAGGGGAACGGCGGATCAAAAAGAAAAAAAATATGACTGGAAAGGCTAAGGAGACGCAATTGGGGGGGGAAACGGAGAAAAGTCACGTTTCCCAAGTTGACATAAAAAGTAAGCAACTCCACAGAAGGGACCCTAGATATGTTACGCCACAGTCATTTATTGGACGCTTTTGCGATACCAAGCTTTTGATTTGAACGGAGCGGTAAAACGCAGATGTTAGGAATATTACAAAAATTAAAAAGTAATTTTTTCTTAATATTAATGTTAGGAATATAAATATTAGCTGGCCGGATGGCCTATTCTGAGCAGTGAACTAAGATGGTCTTAATTTTACAAACGGATAGATAATATTGAAGATAATGACAAAAGACAGTGTAGTTCACATCATCGACAGACTGTGTTGAATAAAAAAGTGTCGCAATTTGCACACAAAAACACGACCTTGGACGCAGGTGTTCAAATTTACTTAGTATGGAGGAGAGGGTTTTTGAGCGGTAGCTGTGTCTAAATATAACTTTTAACGACAAAATTTTGGAGGGGAGAGAAAGGTTGGTTCAAAAACAAGCACATTTTTTTTAGAAACACAAGTAGAGACGGACAGACTAACAGATAAACATCCATACTTGACTGAAGCATGACTGAAATGACTTTAGTGTAGAAATTTGAAATTCAAATAACCTAGGCAGTGATTGGCCACAGACAATCATATCATTAGCGCTCAGACGCGAAAGTGGGGCCATTCTTCAATAGTTGTTCAGTGATAGACACAGATTTTAAAGTGTGGTGATTCCATATGAAAGCAAGTGAAATAATTTAGGGACGCCATACTATAGCCAGCAGCTCAGCTGAGTTTTGCTAGAAATTCTGTGTTATTTATTCATAATCTGAGCTGCGAGTTTCTGTCGTCAACAAAGCAGGGTCTATTCAGTTGGTGACTTTACTCGAGTGTATCTGTGCAGTATTTGTGACAGAGACCACCATTATTGCCCGCCAGCACGGAGAGGTGGGACCACCTGATTTCAGCACCAGAGCGACAACTACCAGATGAGTGAGCCTCTGGTCTGCTGGACTTTCACCAACGCCCTTTAGTTACTAAGAACCCCATAAGATTCCCACCATTTTCTGGACACTGTGTAGTCAATATAGACAGGTGTGATGAGGCCACCCCAACAGCACAAACAGTACTATCCTCCCAAGTAGATGAATACTAGAACATTTTAATAAAACTAACTAGTATAGTACATATATATGTACACTATTGCATTTATGATATAATATTCTATGCATTTCTTTTCATAATCTCTAAATCCTTTTAAGTTCTGGTCAACCTAAAAAATTGACACAGAACAAAATAAATGTAATATACTTATATCAAAAAATTTTACACACGTGAGTTAGTTCAGTGTATTTTAACATTTATTAATATTATTAGTCTTGTTAATATCTGTGGGTATATTTATAATCCATTACACCACACTACATATCATAACCCTAGACACTTTACGTAGCCACATTCATTAAAAAAATTAAGTGTGAGGTCGTAGTGGTAGCAAGAAAGGCCTTCTGACAATTCACCACTACATTTTATCTCAGGAGCCTTCACAGCTGGCCTCATACAATTTACATTTAGTAATAACACCATCATACAATACCATCAAACACCACTACATCGGAGCTAGTCATACAGTACTGACAGAAATTGGAAACGTATTTGGTTTTATGAGTATAGGATGTTCCAATGACAGGTAACAAAAGACGATGGAAAAGATAAATTACTGTCATTTTTGTCCGTATTCCTCGAACTTTAAAAGGGGGGCACTTGTCACGTGAAAGATAACTTATTTTACCATCTTGTCCATAATTTGATTACTCTCTTAAATGTTCTGTTTTCCGAGACATTTTGTATTTTCGTTTCTTTCATATTCTACCTACATTTTTTCACCTTCTCAACCCCACCCGAGGTTGTTTACGCTGGCCAGCTGCGGTCAGCTAACGCTAGACGTAATGTTATCTAAACGCACCTGTTCGACTAGAGAAACATTTCTCGGGTCCGCTTTAAGTGTTAGAACGAGCCAAAGACGGTTTCTGTGAAAGAAACGGTTCGTTAGCGGCGGGTATCCTCTGTGGTCCCAACAGGGGAATTTCTCTGGTCGCTTTAAAACGTTTGATGACGAGCTGCTGGTACCCTTTGAGGCCTGGGTAACGAGTGTGATCTGTTTCAGGGGAAGATAACAATCGCGGTCAGTCTTTGGGTTTTCGCCCCTTAGACAAGATAGAGCATAATGTTATGCATTTCTCTACCTGGGGAACTTTCGCACGATTTCTTTTGTCTTACTCTAGATTACGTCTTTCGCCGAACTTCTGTAGAAATATGCAGGCCGGGGGGAGCGTCCCTTGTGATCTATAAGAGTAGACTGGTTTTAATAGACAAAGACATTCGTAAATTTTCCTGGCCCGTAGATGACCATCATGAGATAAGGCAAACTTTAACACAGTACTAGAATGTGTTTGCCTATGTTCTAGTCATTTTTCGGGTTTCAGGAAGACCGAATCGCTAGAGCAGACTTCAGCCAGGCGAAGAAAGTCATATACTCTTCGATCTAGAGGGTTTCTGTATACATCTAGCAACGAATCGTCAACCCCGTTCCTGAATCAAAACCCCGTTTTGTCAACGCCAGGTTAAGCTCACGCAGTGCAACGGAGCCAACGCAAAATCTGGAATCGCCAAATGCAGTAGTAGCTCTCTACTCGCCTATTGGATTACCAGCCAGAGCATCGCGGCTTCCAGAATATCAAACCGCCCAGCATGCCTATAGCAGAATTCCATATCACCCGCCTTTTTTGTGCCTAAACGGGGCACTCAGCCAAGCCACAGTCAACCAGCCAAAACCGGATTTAAAGCCAATTCTAGCGCCGGATAAGCACGCCTTGGGATCAATTGTCCTCAAGTGACTTCGTCCCATGGTTTATTTCTGGGTCTATGTAGAACTTCGCACGTATGAGTAGCCATCTATGGACAGAGTTCCAGCCCCACTCGCGCCAGTAGGGGGAGTCACCAACGATAGCGCCTATACAGTGATTTTATTCAGGTTAATTCCATCACCGATGGAGGATATATACGAAAAAACCACTTACTGGAGCTTTTCCCTTGGTCCCCGAAAGCGGACAGGCTGTCGCTAAGTTCATTCAGTTGGTCTGCAGGAGATAAACAGCGTCCCCCAGCCCATCTCGCGCCAGTAGGGGGGAGTCACCAATGATAGTACCAACAAGGACAGTTTTGTAGGCATAGTCCCTCACGAAGGATCTACAAGTAACACACTGTCCGGACTATTTCATCTGGTCCCCGAAAACGGACGGACTGCCACGCAGTTTATTCATTTTGGTAAACAGAAGGTAAATAGAGTCTTCCAGCCCACCTCGCGCCAGTAGGGAGGAATCACCAACGATAGCGCCTATACAGTGATGTTATTCAGGTTAATTCCATCACCGATGGAGGATATATACGAAAACACCACTTACTGGAGTTACTTCAGCTGGTCCCCGAAAACCGAAGGACTGTCACTCGATTATTTATCTCTTTGTGTTCTACAGGTTTTATGAATGGTGATCTGTGTGTGTGGTTGTTGGTGTATATGATTATTGATGAATATTTGATTATTGATGTAATTTTATGTTGTTGTGATGATATGCATTATTTATGCTTTTCTTCTTTAATAAATTTTACACATTTATTAATGCGCTGTTCACGACCTTTCCATCCATATTTGTATTTTTAGCTCTTTACTATAATCTCTATGTATGATAAGAGAAAAGAGAGAGAGCAGGAGGTGCTTAGACAGACATAAGTGAGTTGAGGCTTGGAGAGAGAGATCATTTTGGTAAATCTTCTTCCAGGTTGTCTCAAGTCCATCTCCTATTTACACCTTATCTAAAGTGTAAGCTATAACTCTGTCAGTCCACTATTCCTTGTCGATTTCACTACAGTTGTCCAAAACGACAAATACTCTACACTCCAACTCAACCACGACACTGGTCTCGGCAATATACGGTTGAGTCTTAACAGGATAAAGTTGAAAGAACAGTTTATGTATTTGTTGTTCTTGTTGTTATTGAGTTATAGATCCAGGAGAGTTATGGCATACACGGAATAACTAAGCAGGGAAAATATAAAAAGTACAACCGAGAATAACAAGTAAAGGAACACACAAGTCTTAAAAGTCTAGTAATGTTGTTGTTACCACATCAGCTAAAAACAGTAAATAATAATAATAATACAGTATAACAATATAATATAACAATAATAATATAGTAAATACATTTTCCATACAATCTATATTTATAGAATTCAAAAAGAAACCAGCCAATAAAAAATGTTCCGTCGCTATGTTCACACAAATGAGATGTGGATACCCAACACAAGATATGTTTTATCGACAAGACAAGGCATCGACAATAAATATAATTGAAGAGTAATGGGGAAATGTGGCAGCGGAACAGTAAATGAGAATGGGGATAAACAAATAAGCTTCTGCAGCTTTAACAACTTAGTCGTTGGAGGAAAACTAACGAGGGTCACTATGTTCCGTCGCTACGTTAACACAAGAGAGCTGTGGATACTCAACACAAGATATGTTTCATCGACAAGGCTGTATTATAAAAAAAAATATTTAAAATTATGAAATAAAGTGTCTATTTTTATCAGTTCCTCGCCATTACGACATTGCCACTCAATTTCACAGTTTTTGCTAACGGGAAGATGAAATTTCCTGCTCCAGAAGTGATGTATATGAACTGTTCGAGTGATGGATGTAAAACTAGTTGATTCAAAGTTACAGTTTGTATTGGGAGGGCGTATGTATGTAGATCTAGAAGTGTAGAGCTCACAGCAACAACCACATACCTCCATCCCTAAGCTTTCTATTTATGGAATGACTCATGACAAATAAATCCACTCGAACAGGTAGTTCAGTTTCGGAATAAGACAACAATCATATTACTAAAATAGACCGCGAGGTATTTTCTTTTTCGACATGCGCCCTAAGATAACCAACGGATCATGTGTCTAGGTTGAACGGGGCGCCCCTCACCAAAACGAGACATTTTATTTAAAAAAATAAATTGAGTCTCCGAAACTTTTAAATAATACAACTTGTAACAATGATTGCAGGGCCCAGTACAAGGCACAGCAATAATAAAAAAATCCAGACACCTCTCTCATTCTTCACATCGGCTGCCATGAAATAACTTTGACAATCTTCTTCATGAACAATCCGTTTTAAGTATCACTGACCATCAAGTAGCCACATTTATCTTCTCTGGCTCTGCACCACTTTCTTCACACAGGCTACTATTTATCAAATGTCCCTTCCGAAAACCCTCCGCTGCCCATTAGCTCCCTGCTACCGACGTTCACCAAAACATGTGAACTACTTACACACCACCTCACTGAACATAATTTACTACCGTATAATTTACTGCTTAATTCAAGCTCACAACACCACTTGTTGTAAAATCATTAACAGTAAAAGTACCCATTAACTCTCGAAAACTAGCACATACCAAATGTAGCTCCCACCGGAGCAGAGGATCACTCTTTCAAGCAAACAAACTATAAAAAAAAAAACACTCACTAACACATACGTTATGAGAGGAAGATAAGAATAATTCAAATATGAACATGGTTCATGGAGTTGTGCATTATCAGAAGCAGCGTTGGCGCTTGGGCAGTCCGAGCGGGGCGACGACTTCGGGTAAGTGTCAACATTTATTTGTTCTTCCTTTCTTTAGTCCTTGGCTGTCGAGTGACAAAGCAATCAGTGACCATCGCGCCTAGTGGCGTCTGGTAGGACGGCGACAAATGGTCTCCACTTTGCTCAGTCGGGAGCCATCCTTCGTGCGGTACCCCAACTCTGATTCATGCTTTACATTTCTACCTCCACAGTTTTCCACCAGGTAGCTTTTGGCCGACCTCGAGATTTATAACGAAAAAAAAAAAAAAAAAAAAACTGAAGGAGTATGTTTATTTATACTGGATGAAGAAAAAGGCCATCAGCATTTAAAACAAAAATACACTTATTTGTATTACTTTGTATATTTATTTACCAATGCTAAAATAATTGATCAAAATCAAAAGCAATAATGGTTATTTAAAAAAAAAATGCTGAGTGCCTTTTTCTTCATCCAGTATAAATAAACATTCTTCTTCAGTTTTTTTTTTTTTGTTTGTCTCTTTTTTTTCGTTATCGACTGAATCGCCGACAAAGTGCTTCTTCGTTATTTACTCTTTCTGTGTTCCAATTGTGATTCCGCGGACGCCCCCTAGTTTCCCAAATGCTGCATTTTTGTAACTGGAATACACACCGTGCAGTTTTCTTCACGTCCGCTGCTATAGATACCGTAGAGTCTGAACTGTAATTTCAAACCTCTAATAATTCTTTGCCTCAAGCTAGCTGTTTTTGGACCAGTTCTTGCTGACAGATACAGAGGTAAACATGTTTTCTTTTTTCAGATACGTAGAATATCAGCACAATGGAGACACAAAACACTTAGTTAATGTGAAGGAAGAAAGATTAACGAAAATAATAGACAAACAATGAAAGCACTCTAGCATACAAAACACAGCAATTCTAAATAGCAACTCGTCATGAAGAGAGCCCATATTGTTACTCTGTATATTGTTAACACTTACTGTCACAAGGAATGAAACTGATTACCCTATCTCTTAAAGCTGGACTCGATAGAGCGAAGTGTATAACACTTCATCCCTACGGCAGTATCTTCTGTCGAATTACCTTTACCCTCTCCCCCCTTGCAAAATTAGCGCGCGGCTGCAGGTTCCAAGCGTGGCGTCAAGCTCAAAACAACCCAGCCGGATACGGGTACCTAATTCTGCACTTAAGTTTAGGACGACAAAGTAGCGAGTAATGAAACTCGTCACCACACTTCATAAAGCTGGACTTAGTATGGTGAAGTCTCTAACACTTTCCTCTCCAATGCAGGACTTGGTGCCAGACTATTTTGCGCCCTAGGCAAGGCTAAGTAAAATGTCAACTTCGATTTTCAAAAACAGATGTTTTGTAGAGAAAAATGAAAAGCACAAAACTTGAAACTGCGCCTCTCTGCGGTCTGCGCCCTAGGCGGCTGCCTAGTTGGCCTAATGGTAGCACCGGCCCTGCTCATACGGCCGTATCTGCTTTGTGAATACCTTTATCTTTGCATGTAATTTAAGAGATATGTTAGCCTCAACTAAAAAATGTGGGACGTTGGCAAAGTTCTGCAGTTCTATGTTTTGTTGATTGTTACAATGGCTTTTCCAGTCCTCTTTCTACGTTAAGTATGTTCATCTTTGCCCTATCGGATCATTGCCAATTGTGTTACAATCGTAGTCTTACAGTTTTAAATTTTTTTTTTATAATATCTTTATGTATAAGTAGCAAGTAACCCATAAAAATATTATTAGAAATTATATTTGCTGTTTCTGTTGAATATCCTCATGACGGTACTAGTTCTCCTATGGTCTATAGTACCGAGTTTACTATTATCTGATGAATCAGGTTTGAAGAGGGGATATACATTGGCGATCTTAAAGGCCGAATGAAAATAACTCTTTGCGATACATTGATTATAAATATAAGTTAGTGAATCATGATAGCTGGTGCAGCATAAAGCAGTATTCGATTGCTAATTCCATCAAGCCCTGACGAGCTATTATCTTTAAGGTCGATAAGATAGTTGTACACTTCATTTTCCTTCTTTTTCGATCATTAGCCGCAGACTGTCAAAGCAGTGAATGGCCATCACGCCTGGTGGCGTCTTGTGGGGCAGCAACAAACTACTTCCACTGTGTTCGGTCGGCGGCCATTCTTCGTACAGTGTCCCAGCTCTGGTTCATTGTTTGTATCTCAGCCTCCACAGTTCTCTTCCAAGTTGTTTTTGGTCGACATCTCTTTCGTTTTCCTTCGGGGGTCCATAGCATAGCTGTTCTTGTAATGACATCGGGGTCTCTTCTGAGTACGTGGCCAACTCAACTCAAGCGTCTGCCAGCTATGATGGTGTGCATGTCCTCTTGGTTACTCCGAGTAAGTAGTTCTTGGTTAGTGATACGAGGGGGAGTCAAAAACAACCTTAATATGGCAATAAAAAGTCCAAATCACGTAGTAGACGGTTGTACTACAGATATGTTATGCCATCCCGCTTGAGGTAAAAGTGTGCGCAGGACCTTCGTCCTGATAGGAAGTATGACGTAAGCAAACCATAGCCAAGATGGCCGCTCCCTTGGAAGCATACACGAGAGAAGGGCAGCGTGCAGTTATCCGTTTTTTGGGTAGTGAGGGTGAGAAACCAGCAGACATTCATCGGAGGATGAAGTGGCAGTATGGGGATGTCCAATTGTCACTTCAGCAGGTTTATGAGTGGCACAGGAAGTTTTAAATTGGCGTGTCAACTGTGACTGATGCAGCTCGCTCCGGCCGGCCTCCCACTGCGACTATCGCTGCAGCGGAACGAGTGATACGGGAAAACCGGCGGTAACAAACGACGAGGTGGCTGGAGAATTGACGATCAGTCATGCCTCGGCGCACCACATCATTCACGACGTGCTGCAGTACCACAAAGTCTCCGCTAGGTGGGTACCAAAACAACTCACCCACGAACTGAAAGAACGTCGTGTGGATGTTTGTGAAACACTGTTACGACGTTATGAAGCTGAAGGAGTTGGCTTTCTACACCGTATAGTCACTGGTGACGAATTCTTGGTCAACTACTTCCAGCCAGAGACTAAGCGAGCCAGCATGGAGTGGTGACATTCATCATCGCCCAAAGCAAAGAAGTTCCGAACAATATGGTCGGCCGGCAAGTTGATGCTCACGCTCTTCTGGGACTGTAAAGGCCCAATCCTGGAACATTACATGTCCAGGGGACTCACTATCAACAGCGAATCATTTTGTGATCTGCTTCAGAAGCACTTGAAACCTGCAATCAGATCAAAACGTCGCGGCTTGTTCAGTTCTGGTGTGTTGTTACAGCATGATAACGCGCGGCCGCACACAGGTCGTGCGACAGTAACGAAAATCACGAATCTGCGTTTGGAGGGTCTTCTACATTCTGCATATTCACCGGACCTCGCACCGAGTGATTATCATGTGTTTGGGCCCCTTAAGGAGGCACTCGGTGGCACGAAGTTCAGTACAGACGATGAGGTGAAAGAGGCGGTGCATACGTTGTTACGCAGTCAGTCAGAAAAGTTTTTTTTCTCGCGGAATCCAGGCATTAGTGAAGCGCTGGCACAACTGCATTGAACTTGGTGGGGACCATTTTGAAAATTGATTAAGTGCTTTCATTCCTATTTGTGCATATTCTGTTAATAAAAAATATTAAGGTTACTTTTTGACTCCTCCTCGTAGTATTCGGCCAAAAGATTCGGAGAATTTTCCTTAGGCAGATTGTGTGAAAGGAGGACAGTTTCGGCATTTCTTTCTCTGTTACTCTCCAGAATTCTGCACCATAGAGAAGCACGGAAAGTACATAGATCTCATATAATCTTAATTTGGTGTCTGTACGGTGAAAACTTCCAGATGTTGTTGAGACTAGCAAAGGCTGTTCTCGCTTTATTCGTTCTGTTCTTGATGTCTTTGCTTGTTCCACCGTCTGGTGTTATGTGTCCGTCTGTTCTAGGTTTTGGTTCCTTATTGGCATGGGCTCAGGACTGCCCACATTGAGTGTCATGACCTCTGTCTTCTTTAGACTGATGTTCAGACCCACCTGCTGTTATACTTACTCAGTCTATCTGTTTTCTTTTGGTTGTATTGATGTGAATGTGCGAGTAGCGCAATGTCATCTGCATATTCCAGATCTTCCAGTGTAGAAAACGTTGTCCATCTAATTCCTCTCGGACTGCCCTCCACTATCTGGCGTACACTTCATTAACTGTCATAATAGGAATATCGGTTGGAACTGAGTTTGTACATTTGTTCTGACAGAACGCTGAAGGTTTGTCTAAGTCACCAGGGGAAGGTGGTATTCTAGATTTCAGACTGTTTATTTCTGCCTGAAGGTAATTGTTGAAGTATGTGCAAGTAAATGAAGTGTTGGGAATTAATGAATCTGGTGCATTACGTTTTCTCGCTAAAGTGTTAATTGCCCTCCATATCTCCTTACTATTTCATTTGTTCTGAACCAGATTTCTAAAGTGATTTTTCTTTTCTTTGCAAATTAAATGTTGAATCCTGTTCCTTTGTACCGTGTATGTGTTGAGGTCCTTATTTGTGTGCGCTTATCTCTCTGCATCATAGATTCCAGCACTCCTTGCGTGGTCCAAGGAGATCTTGTTTGTCGTTTGACGCGAATTTCGTTAGCTGGTACGAGCTTGCCAAACGCATTATGAAAATCTTCGTCCAGTATGCAATAGCGTCATCCGCATCAGGAAGTTGGTAAACACTGGCGAGAGGTGCAGTTACCAAGTCATTTAAAAATAATTCCCGATTGAAATGATTGAACTTTCTAAATGTAATACTTATGTGTTTATTTTTGGGAACTTTACATTTATTCTTTGACCAAATGCAGAATATTTGATAGTGGTCATTCACTGCAACAGTAGGGACAGAGCCAGGAAATACATGGAGAAGAGAATTTGAGACAGAAGAGAAAATAACGAGGAAAACGTGGAAAAAGCTTGAGCTGATGGCACGTAACAGGAGGACTTGGCATATTGTTTATTGAAGGCCTATGATCCATGGGGAGCTAATGGGTTTTGACTGATTGACTCATTACGGGAATCTTCACTTAGACAATTAGTAATACGATTATGTTGCTTTAGTTCTTTTTAATATTTCCTTAATTCTAAAACATTGAAAGGGGAACTGAAAAGTCCCTTCCTATATTTAAACTACTATTTCTTCTCTTGTACACAACTAATTTATGTGAAGAAAATGTCAAATAAAGACGCCAATAAATTATTCGTCACACTAACATTACAACTCAAAATGAGATCCGGTTTTTTCAACACGTGATTTCATAGCAAGCAGCCATTGTTCGTGATACTCGTAGCCTCAGTTCATTGGTCATTCACAATAATACTTAATTGTCACATTACAGTGACAGTGAGTGTTACAGTTGTTTCTCCTTATTTTAACATTTGTTTCGTGTATATGCAATAGATTCAAGCAATACGAAGCAACTTTTAAATCACCCTTTAGTTTTACACTATTGGTTTTTTTTAATTTTAAATAAAATTGTGCCTCGTTTTGGTGAAACGAGTCCCGTTCACCTTAGTCGGTTATATTAGGGCGTATGTCCATATATAAAAGACTTTTAGGTCTGATAACATTAATTAAAACGTTATTATTGGTGATAATTGAGTAATGGGAAACGCTAAATAAAGCAATACAACAGGAGGCAATCTGATCATCAGAAAACCCTTGTCAGACAAGCGTTTCGACCTACACACCTGTGCCGCAGCCCTACTTTGGCCATGACTTCTATGTGTTATCCACCTGTGGGTTCTTTATTACTGTAAATGGAAACTGAAACCATTCCATCTGGTTACTAGAGTGACTCTTCACGTCTTTCGAAATTTAGTAAATTACAGATTTCCGACTAACCATGAAAGGTTTGCCGCGATGAATCTCCAGTATTTATTTTCTTCTGTCTTGAATGACACAATTTTCGATCATGCTAATGGATGATTTATCACAACTCTCTTAAATGACACCGTTTCGAGAATTCCCAAATGCAGCAGCAATCTCACATTGCTGACAAGATAATACATCAAGAGTGTGTGTGTGTGGGCAGAGGCTGCATAAAATAGGAATTTTGGCTGGATTTGTTTTCGTTTCTGCACTAAAATTCTCATGGTAATAATAGATTTATGGTTAATAGTATGTGATAGGTTTCTGTGATAAGAATATAGAATCTAGAGATAAATATAAATCTATTCCTAGGTTTTAGGTAATGGATGTATTACTTAAAATACAGATGACACATGTCTGTGTGCGCCCCTTTCCCCTCACCACGGAGTTCCCAGGGGACTCTGCTGAGACAAAGAAATTGTAGAGCTATTGCTACAAGCATGTCGTAAGAGATGACCAAAATGAGGTTAGTAACCGTATCATAGGAAACAAATTGCTAACCGAAACCACTGCTGCAAGAGTGGAAAAACGCTTTGGTGTAGGCCTGCTTCAGTGGGGTCACTTTGGTGTAGGCCTCCTTCAGTGGGGTCACTTTGGTGTAGGCCTCCTTCAGTGGGGTCACTTTGGTGTAGGCCTCCTTCAGTGGGGTCACTTTGGTGTAGGCCTCCTTCAGTGGGGTCACTTTGGTGTAGGCCTCCTTCAGTGGGGTCATTTTGGTGTAGGCCTCCTTCAGTGGGGTCACTTTGGTGTAGGCCTCCTTCAGTGGGGTCACTTTGGTGTAGGCCTCCTTCAGTGGGGTCACTTTGGTGTAGGCCTCCTTCAGTGGGGTCACTTTGGTGTAGGCCTCCTTCAGTGGGGTCACTTTGGTGTAGGCTTCCTTCAGTGGGGTCACTTTGGTGTAGGCCTCCTTCAGTGGGGTCACTTTGGTGTAGGCCTCCTTCTATGGGGTCACTTTGGTGTAGGCCTCCTTCTATGAGGTCAGATTGTACGGGAATGTAGGCCTCCTTAAATGGGGTCAGGTCGTACGGGAATGTAGGCCTCCTTCAGTGGGATCAGATTGTATGGGAATGTAGGCCTCCTTCAATGGGATCAGATTGTACGGAAATGTAGGCCTTCTTCAATGGGGTCAGATTGTACGGTAATGTAGGCCTCCTTCGATGGGGTCGGGTTGTACGGGAATGTAGGCCTCCTTCAATGGGGTCAGGTAGTACGGGAATGTAGGCCTCCTTCAATGGTGTCAGGTCGTACGGGAATGTAGGCCTTCTTCAATGGGGTCAGGTTGTACGGGAATGAATTGTCGTCTGCTCTTTCTGCTGCGTGTCCTCTTGACGTGTGCATTTCATCTCTGTCCATTCCTATTCAGCTTCATTAGATGTTTGTGATCGAACTTATCATGACTTATAGTCAATGGTCAATGCGTTATGAAAAATTGAAAGGCATGCGTGTTCTGTTAATGGATGTTCAATGTAGCTTTCACGGTGCAGTGTGCACTGTTTCCAGTATTTTCTCGAAAATGCAACATAACAAGTTATGTTAACGGGTGTTACAATGCGCGCTGTTTCCGTAATTTCTCGAAAAAGCTAATTGGATTGTTTTATTATTAATCACAAACGTTTCATTGAGAAAACTCTTCATGTGGGATATTCATAAAAGACGATAGGGTATGAAAAAAATACTGGTAGCAAAACGTTATTAACAACACACAGATTTTATCATTCACAACAGACTTATAAAGATAAAGGTACTCCCATAGCATATACTGCCGTAGGGGGGGGGGCGAAGTGTTAGAGACTTCACTATACTAGGTCCAGCATCGAGATGAGGGGTTACCAGTTACGTTCCTCGCTGCCTTTTTCTTCCCCTTCTCATGAGCAAAGTCAGATACCCATTTACAGCTGGGTAGACTGCAGCATGGTGATACCGTAAATTTAACCCAACACCTTTGCTGCGGGTGACCAACGATCTAACCACTCTGTCAATCGAACGCTCACAACAGACTTACAAAACCAAAATAACAGTAGACAGACGGTTAAGAAGTTACAAGAAAATTTTCGCTGCAAACAAAAACACCAATGGTTGAACAGTCCAAACTAAAACATAAAATCTGCTGCGGTACAAACCTGTCATTGGTAGTAAATACAATACATTTAGCCACGTACATAAATGAAAAATAAATGGTAATATGTCTTAATAGTTAAATGAGAAGGCCTACGTTTCTAACGCAAAGCCTTCGTCGGGGACAAACAGACACGAACAGAATAAAACGAACACGAAGTAAAGTTCATAAAAACATTAATTAAAATGCTATGACCCTTAAATGGAAGTAGCCGCAGATGCTGTCTTGAAAACTCGTATGAACTAAAAGTCCACTCGCATAGATCCGTCTTAGAAGTGAACCTTATTTACGAACCGAACAGTTATGAGTAATCAGATGCACAATTGTAGTGAATTTCTAAATACAATATCTAAATTAATATATATAACAATATCGGGCATAAAGGAAAAGATAAGAAAGTACAAAAGAATTTTCTACTAGAACTGTTGGTATCGCCTTCGCCGTCAGATTATTATTTGCTAACGCATAAGACGAACAAAACGGTACCAAAATTTTTCAAATTCGTCCTTGACATAATAACTTTTCCTAGTTCTAAGAAAATTGTGCCTAAAAATGCATGGTGGAACGAGGAGGGGAAAGGATAGATGAAATGCTAATTCGTTTCGCATTGATTTTAGACTAAAAGCCAATACTAGCAAGTGGCAAGCCTTGCCATAGGGGGTTTCCCCAAAATACGACGAAAAAGTTAGAACATGTAGACACCTCGTGTCACAAAAACAACCTTAGCTCTTATTTCAAAGGACGTAATTAGGACGTAAATAGAGACGACAGCACATGGAAAAGAATTGAACGTGTAGTAGACTAAAAATAAAAACACTAACATAGAAAAAAAAAAACTCTGTACTTCTGAACCAAGCCAACTAGTCCCATATAAATTATATATTCGTGTACCTTAGGACTTGCTGACAAAGAATATGGTAATAGTTACGCAAATAGTCCATTAACTAACTAATTATAGCCATAATACTATAGTGGACCCGACCAGACTGTCAAGTAAAGATCATGCCTGCTTATAAATTTTTATGGCATGTTTTGAAAAAACGACTTTGGGTAAATGAGGTTAAAAGGTACGGGATATTTGATTGGTTGGATTTTAAAGGAAGGCGAAGTATGATTGGTTGACCAAAAACTAAAAATATATTTGCCTTGAAACATATTGAGAGTCATTATTTGTAACGATAGATTCAAAATTAAATGTAAACATGGTCCCATTGGACAAAGCAGTAGATATAGGCACGAAACGGGGACTGTTCCCTGCCATTACAAGAAAATTTTGTGCAACGCAAGATCGATGAGAGCAGGCGGAGAATTTTCTAACATAGGAAAAGCCTGGACATAGGGGCAGATCGAAAATGTGCCAGATTCTATTGCCTAGTCATCGTTTTACTTGTGTTATTTCCTTGCATCTGTGGTAAGATTGATTTTCTTAATATTTTATTTAAAATAAAATTTGAATGTGAGATACTAACATACGATTATAAGTAAGTGAGTCTATGGCAGACTCAAAACAGAGTCTAGAGATAGATCCAGCATATGAAAGACTATCAGAGAGGTGTAGACCAACTAAATTATATAGGATTATCATCAGGAGCATAATACCTATCCTATGGTATGGACAACAGATTATTGCTGGAATTGCAGAGGCGTTGTAACTATTAGGGGAGAGGAGTACTGGTATACCTGGTCACATCAAAAGAAACTGGTGAAAGGGATTGTCGTAAAGAGCTGATCTTGCATGTTTGTTTGTAATGTGCCTGTCCTGGTTGTTGAGTATTAGTGTAGGCTGTTGATTACGAAGGAGGCATATCCTTCTGATTTCAGAGGTTTTTGGTTGCTGTCAATAACTGGTGCCAGACTACAGTGGGCCGATATATTCATGCCTCAGTCTTGCCTTTTTCGGAGACAACTGCAAACCACCATCATTCTTGAAGAAGTGGGAGCTGAAGGTTGTCGTTCGGCGAAGTGCAGGAAGATTCCTACAGCATATTACCAAGTTATGTGCATTTTTCGGCACCTGATCGCTCAACTAACATTATATTAGAAAAGAGACTGGGAATAGTGATATAAACATTCCATCAGTGTCCATAAAAACTTACAAACAACATGCAGAGATGATGATAATAAACAATCAACCAGTGTATACTAGAAGTCACCTCAGTTAAACAATACAACTACACCCTTATATAATAATATGTGTATTATGATCAGATGATCCATTGTGTAAATTGATTGATGTAATTAATTTCTATGATTTCACTATTGATTGTTAGTCCTGATTCCAATTAAATCAGATTCAGGACAATAAATTGAAAAAACCTTAACTTTCAACCACTGACTTACTAAAGATAGTCTTTTAAAGTGTAGTTTGTATGTGATTGTCGTGGTACTGTTGTGTTGTATTAAATAATAAAATAATTTGTATAATTGTTTATGTGTTTAGTTGGGTAATGCATCCTTACACTAACATTTCATAACCCTAGACACCAAACGTAGTCATCTTACATTCTATCTAGAATAAGTCTGAATGAGATCATAGTGGTGGAAGTAGAAAGGTGCCCTGGAAATTTACTCTAATATTTATTATATTCAGGGACCTTCACAGCTGACCTCATTCAGTACACTAAGATTTCTTTACAACAAACTGTATTAACATCAACCCACCACAACAATACTATCAGTGCTCATACCAATAGTTATTTTATGCTCCTTGAAAAATTTGTGTAAACAGTTATAGATTTGTATGTCCCAAAGATGGCACTAAATCTCATATGGTAACTTTAATCCTTTCCACTCGATTTCAGTTTCATTAGATCTTTGTAGTCAAACTTGTCATGACGCGTGGACAATGGTCAATCCACGATGAAAAAAATGAAAGGACCGCGTCCACGTTTGATGGGTATTTAATTTAACTTTTACGGTGCAGCGCGCGCCTTTTCTGTATTTTTAGAAACATTCCCATTGCTTGAAATGATTGCAGGGCATGAAATTCTTTTAACTGGTAATCAATGTTGCTTTTACTCAGCAGTATGCGCCTTTTCCGTTTTTTTTCTCGACAAGAGGGTGAGATTTGTTGTGGCCAGATTGGCGATTCAGTAAATCCATTAGTACCAGTATGTATGCAACGATCAAGAATTCTGTTTTGTTAAAAAAATTTAGAAATCAGACCTAAAGTTCTTTTATATTTGGATATGCGCCCTAATATAGCCGTAAATTAATATTAGACAAACATATAGGTATGTTTTCAGGCACTCGTAAGAAATAAAGAAGTAGAACACTAGACAACAGAAAAACAACAGACGTGAGTGGCTTACCCAGGGTTTGAACCCCGTACCTTCCGTACGACAACACCGCCTAGCTATACAAGCGAATCACACTATCCTCCCGGCCAGCTAGGCATCCCCTAACTAATATAGCCGCCTTGGCTGAACGGGACGCGCCTCGCCAAAACGAGGCAAAATTTTATTTTAAAAAAAAATATAAAGAATTCTGCATCCCCGTATCTGTTAGAGACATTTCACTTTTCAAATGCACTGTAGTAGATTTATTAAAAGTTCATCATCATCATCAGTTGCCATCTCCACAACGAAGGTTGGCTGTAATGGATCTCCAACGTCTTCTGTGTCTTGTCTTGGTGGTGCACTCTGATAGACTCTTTCCTGTCCATCTCTTGATGTTATCTTCCTACTTATAGCGTTGTCTTCCCCTTGCACGTTTGCCTTCAACTCTCCCTTCTGTTATGGTCTTCTGCAAGGTGTTATGCCTTTTTATGTGGCCAAAGTATTTTAACTGCCGAACTTTGACCTCCCTCATTAGTTCTCTTTTCATACCTAGATTTTCTAGGACCTCCTTATTTGTTTTCATCTCTTTCCATGAGATACGCCCCATTCTTCTATATATCCACATTTCAAGAGCCTCAATTCTTTTTTCCAAATGCTTCATACATAAAAGTTCATACATAATGCAAAAGTAAAGCAAACTCTCAAGCAAGTAGTTGCTACTGATGAGAAATCATAACCCTCATCATTTCCCTGCTTGCTCCAAATCCCGCATCGACGGATTCATGTGCACTTTCAGCAATTGTTTTTACAGTACGAATGTTTTAAATTATGAGGTTACACAACCAATTATTAGTCGCCTCATACGATTGGCTGGAGGAAAACTATACCTATTCTTTCTTTGTCTTTCCAGTGACCACGTGGAACTACACAAGACATCATAAGCATACTGTATATGAAGTTCATATGTGATACGACCTTATGACCTGGACAACTGCCCTTGGTAAGTTAACTTTATATCTCATGACTGATAATCATGATGGTGATAAGGGTTAGTCATGAGGTGTCTTATCTCTCTCTCTTTCTCTCTCTCTCTCTCTCTCTCTCTCTCTCTCTCTCTCTCTCCATGTCTCTCTCTCTGTATCTCTTTCTCTTCCTCTTTCCATATAAATAATACCCAATACTACTTTTCACAAATTTCTTGGTTAGACTAATAGAATTCTGAACATCATATGCATGAACAGCACGAATGTGCCATATGTATGCCAAATCCATCCTTAGATTCAGTACGACGGCTGACAAATCTTTGCTCTCAATACATTACAAGAGAAAAAAAACAAGATGTCTATACAAAAAGTCTTTGCTAGGATGCTCGAGTGACGAGAGTCAAACTCGAACTGCTCCAACAGAATGCGTCTAGCGTTACCAACTCATAAAAATCCCATTCAATTACGTTAGATACATTTTGTTCACTAAACCTCAGGCTTTACTTAATTGCTCGTTGTTCCCAAGCTACATTCCCGCTAACTCTGAATGATTCTTTCTATTTTTGAAATATAATTATCTATCTTTATGTAAATAACTCTTTCCGCACAATTAATATCAATGAACCAATTGTCTCCCTTTGTCTACGACGAACAATTTCCCCAGAGAAATAAAATCTAAGAGAAATGTGATATAAATTAGATTGAGGAAAGAAGTAAAAGACTCAGAAATTCTTCTGTTTCTTTTCTCTTTGTTGTTCCTCATAGGGCATAAATCCACATTTGGCACTTAATCCCCTTGCAAGAAGCCTACATCTAAGCATACATGTGATCTTGCAGTAATGGTTTCTGTAGTAACTTATTTTACGTGATAAGATTGCCAGCTCCGTTCAAAACTCATGTCAGCGCCTTTTACGACATGATTGGAAGCAGCATTCTTTTTGTGTAAACTTGGAAACTAACTAAAATGATCGTTCAAATAGTAGACAGAGAGACAGAAAGACAGACATATATATAAATACAAGTAGTCGGATGCCTGGAGATACAGTCAAACAAGGCAACTGTAAGTTCAAGATGAACAGCGCTTACGTATGTTGTTCTATCTGCTTCGTAAGATGTACTTTCGTTCGCATTTTAAATAAAATTATAAATTAAGTCTTCCGAGCTAGTAATAGCCCCTTCAATCATAACTTACTATGGGAATGCGCCCCTGAGGTGACATCCCTCAGATGCTTACTTTCCTTGTGTTCCTTTCGTCGTTTTCTCCTCTCTTCTGCTTGTCGTGAGAGCTTCTTTTCGCCACTTGGTGCGATCGGCAGCTTCATCCTCCCAGGTTGCTGGATTTATGTCCAGTGTCCTCATGTCACTCTTGCACGCATCTTTTAACCTCAACTGCGGTCGCCCAACTGTTCTTTTGCCATCTGCCAGTTGTCCGTAGAAGATATCTTTCGGGATGCGACCATCTTCCATGCGGCGAACATGGCCAAGCCAGCGTAGTTTGCGCTGTCTAAGCAGTGTATATATGTACCTGGTACAATGTATTTCAAACCAGGGTAACAATTACTACAGACTACATTTGTTACATCGTTGCTTCTTTACTTATTATTTTGTATGCAAATATAACGCTGGGGGTTAAGCATAATGTAAATATATCATTACTAGTGTAAAAGCCCGCCATAAGACGGGAGTTAAATTCAAAACCACTAATACCTAACGGCAATTTTACTTATTCAAAAGTATTTTTAAAAACCCACTGTGCATCACCACAGTACACAAACTACGTAGCAGCAGCGAGGATCCCAATGTGTGTATACGGGATCACACATTCTATAAATATTTTTGTGCACACCAACCTTTGCGCACTTTTCTTTGTTGAGTGTTACTATTTTCGGGAGAGAACATATAAGGGAAACAATACAATTAATGTTTAATTTTCAACCAAAGTTGCATCCCTTAGCGTTACGCACTGACAGAAAAAGCTGGGATTTTATATATATTGATTTTTGTTTTCGCTTGTTAGTAAGGATGGTGCCAACACTGCAGCTAGCGTGTCCTTGCAGGAAAGTTACAGCTAAGCATTCAAGGGCTCTTGCAGCGGTACTTTCTGTGGCAATATGTTTTACATAATGAAGTTGCTAACCTCATAAGGAACTTTATATGCGAGCGTTCTATGAACTTGTCGGAGAAAGAAGTAGTTACAAGAATACCTCGGAGATATTGCGGGTTCGGTTCCAGACCACCGCAATAAAGCGAATATCGCAATAAAGCGGGTCACACCCATTTTTTTGGCTTCCCAGTGAAAATAAAAGCCTAAAATCATGTTTACACTTGTCTATTAAGTGCGCAATAGCGCTAGGTCTAAAAAAAAAAAAAAAAAAAAAAGCAATGTACTATAAAATTAAGAATACTTTATTTATTTAAAAAAATGCTAATCTTCATCATCTGATCCTTCAGCGAATCGTAATCTTTTTGCTGGTGGAGAGCCAAAATCTATCGGAAGAAGAAGGCACGTTCTAATAAATAAACATGAATAATTTGAAAAAAAAGGGCAATATCTGCGAAGCGCAATAAAGCGAAGCACAATAAAGCGAGATATGACTGTATATTCTTTCTTTGTCCGCTCAGAGAAACCCGGGAACTTTAAGAAGATACACATATATTAAGCCACAATAGTGTTACTCTCTCTCTCTCTTTTTTTTAATTCAAGGACTAATAGTTCCACTAACAAAAAAAAAAAAAAAAAAAGGACTGTACACGGCGTGTGGTAAAATGCACCGTTTTAACCCTCCAGCTCAAATTATAATGATAATACTGTATTTGAGTTTTGTTCCAATATGCCAAGATAGATTCTCTACACATCCCGCCACCATTGCTCTACCCTGCGCATATTTTTCAAAAGTCCAATTCTAGTGACGTAAAGTTACCGTTTATAACCCGCTACTATAAAAATTTGAAAATGGTCAAGGTCGATAAAATCTAATGCAAAATATTGGACACTACTTGAATTTTTTTAAAACTAACGTATTCTTACTTACTTACTTAGTCGTTCCCCTTCTACCGTGAGGTGTAGAGGTTAGGAGGAGAGAGCGCCAGACTATCCTATCGGCTGTCTTCCTCCTGGCCTGGTTCCATTCTAGTCCTCGGTCCTTCAAAGATTGTCTAATGTTGTCCTCCCAGCGGACTCTGGGTCGTCCTGGGGGTCTGGATCCTTGGCTCTTTGTTTCCCATGCTTGTCGTGGTAGCCGGTCTTCTCCCATTCTGCAGACATGGCCAAACCATCTTAGTTGGGACTGTTCAACTAGGGTCTGCAGGGGGTGGGATTTAAGGCCTTGACGTATCGTCTGGTTACGTACCATGTCTCTTCTTGTTACTTCAACCACCTTCCTCAGATACCTCATTTCTGAGGTTTGGATCTGGCTTTTGTGGGTTGTAGTAATTGCCCATGACTCGCATCCATATGTCAAGACTGGGACACAGGTGGAGCGGTATACAGCCATCTTCGTTTTCTTACCAACCTCTCTCTTGCTGAGGAATCCTCGATTTATCGCCTGAAAAAGTCTCCCAGCTGCTGCTTTTCGAGTGGCCAACTCTTCTTTGATGCCTCCCTTTCGGTCAATAATAGCTCCGAGGTATTTTAAGTGGTCTACCTGCTCCAGGACCTGTTCTCCCAGCTTAATCTGATGTCTTCTTTCTTCTCGTGATATCACCATGGATTTTGTTTTAGAGCTGCTTATGACCATCCCTCTCTTCTCCAGCTCTTCCTTCCAGACTTGCAGGTTGAATTGGAGATGTGCCTCTGATTTAGCAATCAGGGCAACATCATCAGCAAATGCCAGCTCCGAAATACAGACCTGTCTCATCTTCCAGTACCCCACTGAATACTTTCTTGTTCTCTCCTTAACATGCCTTAATGACATCGTCCATGAGGAGTATGAAAAGATAAGGTGACAGGATATCACCTTGTCTTACACCAGTGGTGGTCCTGAACTCTTCTGACTTATGGTTTGCTGTCCTCACATAATTTCTGCAAGACTTGTAGAAGCTCTGTATAGCATGAATCAGAGGTGCTGGAATGTTCTTCCTTGCCAAACAGTCCCAAAGTTTGCTCCAGGGGACCCTGTCAAACGCCTTTTCCAGATCTATGAAACAAAGATGGATCTCACTCTTATACTCAAGGGCCTTTTCACTCAGCTGTCTGAGTGTGAAGATTAGGTCTTGAGTACTTCGGTTTGCTCGGAATCCGCACTGGACCTCATCCAATTGTGGCTCAGCTAGGCGTCGGAGTCTCTGCTCTAGGATTCTAGAGTAGATTTTACCAGGGACACTGAGAAGGGATATGCCTCTATGGTTTCCACACTGTCGATTGTCACCCTTTTTGAAAATTGGTGTTATGATGGCAATCTCCCAATCCTTTGGTATGGTCTTGTTGTACCACGCTGCCTGTAGAACCCTTAAGAGTAATAGGTCGCCTGATGCTCCCATGTACTTAACCATTTCTGGTGTTATACCATCATGCCCTGCTGCTTTGCCCATCTTGATTTTCTCCAGTGCTGCCTTCAGTTCTTCCATCTTTATGTCATCTTCACCATCATTGGTTTTCTCTTCTGTGCTAGTGGTTATCATTTCTGATGCTTCATCATGCTCACCATCCAGGAGTTCTGAGAAATATTCTTTCCATCTTTCCATTACTTCCTTCGGGGCAGTAAGCAATTTGCCTTGCTTGTCCTTTATAAATTTGAGAGGGCATTGTTTTTCCTTTCTCATGTTCTTTAGGGTCTTATAGAACAATTTCTGGTTTTCTTGTGCATCTTTTTCTAGCTTTTCTCCAAATTCTTTCCAGGACTTCTGTTTTGCTGCTAGCACTTTGTTCTTTGCTTCTGTTCTGAGTGTCACATATTCTCTATATTTTTCCATCTGTCCTGTTGTGTTTTTAGCTCCTAAGTATTGTTTCCATGCCATTTTCTTCTCTCTTATTTTCTCTTTGACTTCCTCTGTCCACCAAGGTGTCCTCTTTCTCTTGTTCCCAAGTCGGACTTCACCACATGCTTCTGCTGCAGCTGCCTTTATGATATCCTTGAATTTATTCCAGAGGGTTTCCAAGTCATCAGATCGTTCTTCTGTGTTGCTCACCACTGCAGCAATAAGCCCCTGATATCTGGTCTTAATTTCTGGCTCTTTCAGCTTGTAGGTCCTAATGCTCATTTCTCCCGCTCGTTTACTTGGTTTCTTGCGTGATGTTGTACAGTTCCTAGGCTGAGCAACTCTTTCAGTTGTTCTTTTGATTGTTAGCAGGTAGTGATCACTTCCAATCTCTGGCCCCCTCCGGACTCTAGCATCCCGGACATATTTGAATGAGCTTCTCCTAACAATGGCATAGTAGATCACTGACTTCTCATTCTTGGTTGGTTCACATCTAGTGTATGCATGTATGCGCTTATGGGAGAACTTTGTGTTTGTGATGATCAGATTCTGCTCACTGCAGAATCTAAGGAGTCGCTTTCCATTGTCATTGAGAGTATCTTCTCCATATCTTCCGATAACTCCACCCCATCTAGCATGGTCATTTCCAACTCTGGCATTAAAATCTCCGAGCATGATAACTTTATCTAGGCAGTCATCCACTGTCCTTTGAAGCAGCTCGAAGAATTCCTCCTTGACCTCTGCTCTCTCATCCTCATTTGGCCCATACACTATGACCAGGTTGACTATGGTTTCTCCTTCTTTTAGTTTTACAACCATAATGCGCTCCGAGACAAAGTTCCATCCCTTGATACTATCTTTCTGGTTTTTGGCCACAATGCAACCCACGCCCCCTTTAGCTCTTTCAGATGTGGGTACACCACTGTATAACAGCGTGTTGCCATCGAGATCCATGACTCCTTGTCCCTTTTTCTTTGTTTCGGTAATAGCCAGGATTTCTAATTTTGCTTTCCTCATCTCTTCCATCAGCTCCTCTTCTTTCCCATTTATACTTCTTGTGTTCCAAGTTCCATAAGTCGTAGTCCGTAGTCCGTTCCAGTTCGTCGCTTTTAGAATCAGTCCGGTTTTCTCTCTTATATTGCTCGTAATCATAGTTTAAAGCAAACAGGTGATTGGCCTGTTGTGCCTTTGCATGGTGGAGGGGCTGCCTCCTTACGGCCTCCATGCAGGCCGCCTTCCTCCTTTTTCATCCGGGCTTGGGACCGGCATAGGCGGAGTTCTAACGTATTCTAAGAATCTATTATTAGTTACAACATGCGACAGTTGTCGTTAGACGTCGCATTTTCAAAAAACGCCAGCGAGCGGCTTGCGTTTTGAATCTATTAACGCCACGCGATGGTACCATCCCTATTACCAAAGGCTTTTTCGTTACTCCGTACTAATTTTTAAATATAACATAAAACCGTTTTGGCAGTCGGCCAACACGTGTTTCGTCTTCAAAAAAGACGGGAGATAGAGAGAAGAGGGGGGTTAGTATGGAAAAGTCTAAACCCACTTGGGTATTGTCAAACTGAAACAAATGAGTGCAGGGGAGAGAAAAGGGGCCAAAGAAAAACTTAGATAAAGACGTAGATGAAAACATACTGGCTAGATAAAGGACACTAGCCTGATTAATAATCACTTTCCAGCTTTTAAATCGCTTCAAAAGTGACTGAGTTCTTGCATAACATAAAAAATTGACAACAGATAGACGGACACACTGATATCCGAGCTCAATTTAAAAGTTACATTTTTCTAGTCGCGTTGGTTGGAAACAAGTCAAATTGGCTTGCCTCATTTTGATAGACCCTACTAGTGAGGAAGGGAGAGGTAACTTTGAAGTTTTTCCCGCCTAAAGCGACACATAGTCTAAATAGTAATATTAGAATCAGACTGACGAACATATTGATAAACGTACATAAATGTTTGGGATTTTCAAAAAAGAGTCAATTCGGCGTAGTTTAAACTGATTGGCTAATGTTAGTATAGACATAGAGGGAATAAAACTTTGCGCTTCTGCTACGCAGAGTGCCACTTGACAAATATTTCCTACAAGCAAGGTTCAAGGCAAGGCAATTAGTGACCGAATTTGCCTTTGCGTTTGAAGCAGCAGCTATCTAGAGTTGACCCATTGATAGCCTGTTAACCTTTAACAAATTGTGTGATTTATTTCATTGATTGCGGTAAGATGAATAACCTTTTTTAATACATTATTAGATGTAGAGGCCAACCCAGATAGGGCGCCATAACATTGTGTGTGTACGACATTTGCCTTTGTGGAAGATTGCGACATACTAGGAGCACAGGCATGTCTAAGCAGACTTGGGAAGCAAATCAAAATAAACTTGAGTTGAGTAATATCATACATTATTGGGATTGTAAAACCAGAAAGTTACTGGCAGGCCTATTGTTATATTAACTCTGGAGAAAAAGAAAAGATTGTATTTCAGCTGAAGATGAAGATGATGTATAGGGACAAGGGCGTTGAGACTCTGTGGAAAAGAAGATACCCACTGTTTATGAAGCAGTCACATTAAAGTTAAAGACTGTAGCTAATTTGATTAGCTCTTTTATCTGATCACAATACATGTTTAATGATGTTAAATTGGTAGTGGTGGAGATAATTAACTAGAAACTTAGGGAGACTTGTTCCTCTTGTTTCAGGGTTACATCACCCAGTATCAAGTTGGTCAGAAGCCGGAGCTGCAGAATTTGAGGCAACCTACCGGTTGTTTCTATATCGAAGCCTAAGAGTATTAGCAGTCTCCAGTATACACTGTAGTGAAGCAGTGTGCAGTTTTCTAGAGCAAGTCATTCAGTGTCAACAAGAATTTAAAGATAAGCCAACATCTTGCGGGCTTATATGCAAACTCAAATGTGTTTAATCTCCACCCTATTCAGAAACAGTTTGTGATATGATGCGAAAACCAGTTTTTCCCAATATTGATTCTTCATAGAACAGTATTTTCCAACAGGGAATAAAAGTTTATAAACATTAACATATTAAGATATATTGGACAGATGTCCTTCATGTGTATTTAATTTGGTATAAAACCATATTTTCACTTTTAAGTTTTAAACATTCCGGTCCTAAAAAAAGTTTGAGGGACAGGAAATTAAAATTGTATATACATATTTATCATAACTTTAAACCCAGTCTTGTTTTATTCGATTTTAGTGAGTTAAAATTGTATTTGTTTAACGCAATTATCACTACATTTTTCATTACCCTTGACACCAAGCCATATAAATAACATCACAAACACTAGATACCCAAAATAAATCGCAGAGTGAGATCGTAGGGTGGTAGCAGTCAGGTACCTTGAGAACATCATAATCAACTATTAGACTCAGGGACTTGCATAGCTGACCTCACTCTGTAGACACATACTGACTACTTCTCTTTAACATCCAAACCCACCACACGGCAGTTGGAAACTATGATAAGACAGCACTTGAAGAAAAATCCAAACCTCCACCATTTTCCAACCACGTGAACTCTATATGTATATCTAGGCAACACTCTAGACATTTTTAAAGCGAAAGAGTGTGATGCCAAAGTAAGTATGCAAAAGGCAAGAAGAAAAAAATCAAGTCCAACACATACATTTTTAACTTCAACTCAAATGTCAAGTCAGTCCTATTGTGTGGCTATGAGTGTGACGGTATTGCCTCCCCTGCTTTGCAGTAGTGGTCCAGCAGTGGCCAAAACTCAAGAGTATCTAATATGGGCTTCAAAGATGTCTACCTTCGCACAAGATTACTCTTGGCAGATATGTAGATAGAAGGTTAACGACGCTTCTACCACAAAGGAGTATTCACAAGATATTCAGATAAGCGAAAACAATGCTGCATTTGGCTGAGCACGTTAATTCTAGAATCTGCCGACAACGTTTGTGAATGATTAAGCAATGGTTTATGTTAGCTCGTTTCAGCCCCCACTACTGATTAACTCAGGGGAATTATTATTATTCTGGTATAGCTCAGTTTAGAGTGTGTGTAGTAAATTGACTGAGACAAAGTAGCAGTAATTTTAAAATGATTAAATCGAAGTAAAATTTGTAAATTTACAAATAACAAAATTTAATAATCACTTAAGTTTTAACAGTTTGAAAATAATTTGAATAGTTATGGATCAAGAAAAAGTTGTCAGCACGGTCGTGATAGGAGGTAAGTTGTTACAAGAAGTTCAAGTGGCAGCATATATTGAACTTAGCTGCCAATGACGGTTCTGCTCCTTCTGGTGGGTTGGTTCTTTTTACACTGCTCCCACTCGTCGCTGGTCAAGGTTGTCGGGTGTAGCTCGTTTCCAAGAAATGTCAAGGAGAGTCTACAAAGTTGGTCCCCCGTCTTAAAGCTTAGGCCACTGTTCCCTTCTGGTTCCAGAGATAGTACCTTCTGTTGGTACCACAAGTAACTATGGTAAAAGAATAGAAACAAACTGTTACAGTCTGCAATGTTAGTTGGTTTTTTTCTGCGTGATGCAAATGTTGATGTGTGGCCGGGTAGGGAATTGGGGGTTGCTGTTTAATTGCAGAGAGTGTTAGATCTAGATACTAGCTTGACTGCTAGAGTTCGCAATTTCTCCCTTACAGTCTTACGGGATTTAACCAGGTTCGGGGACTATCCTCTAAGGTGTTGTATTGAGTTAGAGCAGATAATTATGACATGATAAGTTTTCTCAGCAGCCATTTCTTCCTTTCTTTCAATATTGTGTGTGGCGAAGTATTTAATAGACAATATCCTTTTGTTTTGGTCTCAACGTGATTTTTATTCCAACATAACGTATGTACATTATGGCATAAAGATTTATAGTATGCATATTTCGTTCATCCACAAATGCACATTGCTTCCATTTACATAGCATGGGGAAGTTCATATCAAGTGAATTACCCTGATTTCAACTCTTAGCTACTTGATCCTTCAAAATATTAGCTAGCGGTAATTGCATACTAGCAGTTCCTCAGAGGATTAAACCATTCTCTCATTTCCTGAAGAGCTTCATGTTCTACCAAACTGTTAGTGGTTCTACTTAGCAATCCAAAGTCTATATTTTGACTCAAAGTATAACTTGCAGCCATTTTACAGTGTGCTGCGGGAGGCAAAAGCTATTTCCTTGTGACATGAAAATGTTTTAGGTATTTTAACAGCACTCTACTTACTGCTTTTCCATGTGGGAAATCAATGCACAATTCATACACTAAAACTAGGGAACAACTTCCTTAAAATAAATGAAATCCTCAAAAATCTGCAGCATAAGAAAAAAATGCGTCTGACTCTTAGACTTCAAAATCTGCAACTGACTTTTTAGCCGGGACTTGACACGCTTATTTTCAGCTCATAATCTAGGTCAGCGTTGCTTCTCTTTTTTATTCGTCTCAGGATTGGATAAAAAAGGTAATCCACGCTAGCCTTTTCCTTATGGTCTGTTCCTATTATAACTTTATGATTAAATTTTAACTAACTTCTATCCACTAAGCTATGGTCTGTATTTGTTATAACGGAAAGTTCCTAAAATAACGCATTCCCTGTCACATATAGATCCCGGGGCTCCGCAAATGTATCCCGTAGGGAGACATTTGAGTACTATCAATAACAAAAATTTATCCCAAATAAATTTTCTAAGTCCAAAAATATTTTCAAAAAAAAATTTTTAAGTTCAAAAATTTTCTAAGTCTAAAAATATTTCAGAACATTTAACGAAATTCCTACATCTGAGCTCCTATGTCTATATGGGACTGTCGTCTATAAAGGGGCCTTATAGATGGACATCATCTCCAAAAAAATGCAAACTATCTTTCACATCAATACATATTTCAACCAAATTTACAAATTGGCAACACTTGCCAACCAAATCTTCAAAACAATCATAAGGTCATCACTAAAAAAATGTGACGAGTGGCAACACTGGGAAATGAACAATAAAATATCTTATTTGCAGAACTTGGCTGCATTATCATAATCCATTACATTTCGTTCGAAAATATAGTTGACTACATTCTCTTAGATATGGTGGGGGGTGTTATCTCTTTTCTGTTCCTGTTATTTGCTCTATATATAAGTCTGCAAGACTTAAAAATCTTTTTTTTTTCTTCCTGGCGTACTTGTTTATTTTAGTTTCCAAGTACTCTGCAATATTCCAAGAAATGTCCAAAATCTCCAATTCCTTATGGTAATGACAATCCACTTTCATAGAATAGCCAATGTTCTCATGGGTACTTATCATCTTCTTTTTTTTTTTTTCAGTGAATGAGCCACTTGCTCATTATTACATGTAGAAAATATCTCTAGACATAATATGGATATTTTATCAGACGATAATATAACCAGCATCATTTTTATAAGTAATCATTTTTCACAATCATCATCTCATCTCAGCCCGTAACCCGTCATGGGTCGTAGGGGTGCCATGGTGGAAGCATCAGCAGACAGGGTCCTCCACTGCTCTCTATCCTCAGCAATGCGTACAAGTGTGGAAAAACCGTGTCCTGCCCATTCTTTGATGTTATCAGCCCAGGATTTTTTCTGCCTTCCTCTTCTCCGTTTACCTTCGACTGTTCCCTGAAGAATCGTTTTCGAAAGGGAGTCATGACGAGTTACATGCCCAAACCAGGCAAGCTTTCGACGTTTCACTATTGACAAAAGTGGTTCTTGGTGGCCTGCATAGGTGTTTATCTTCTCTCTAACATAGACATTTGTTTTGTGCTCTTTATAGCAAATGCGCAAAATTCTTCTATAACATTTATGCTCGAAAGCCTGAATCCTTCGCTCCGTATCTGCAGTGAGTGTCCAGCTCTCACACCCATACAAGAGAATAGATAATACAAGTGATTTGTATAATTTGATCTTCACAGGAAAACTGATGTTACTTTTCCAGATCACATTCAACCTTGTCATGGCAGCTGAGGCCATCTCAAGTCTTGTCTTGATTTCTTTACTTGATCTTCCATCACTACATATAGTGGACCCGAGATATTTAAAGGTGTTAACTTCTTCTAACGTTTGCCCATTTAACGTAATGTTGGTCGGAACATGTTTCTTATGGCTATTCACCAATATCTTGCTTTTTTCTATATTAATTTCCATCCCATACGTTCTTGTTACTTTCTCCAGTCTAGAGGTAAGGTCTTGAAGTTCTGATTCTGATCCAGCTATCAGATCAATATCATCAGCAAAACGTAGGTTGCACAGAGGTCGGCCTCCAATCGATATGGTTGATTTATAATCGTAGAGAGCCTCCTGCATAATATGTTCTAGATAAATATTAAAGAGCACTGGGGACAGGATACATCCCTGCCGAACTCCTACAGTTGTTTTGAAAAATTCTCCAATGTCGTTGCTTGCAAAAACAGCACTGTTTGCGTCCTTGTATAGTGCTTCAATGATATCTATGATGTTGGTATCAAAATTGAATTTTCTCATTACTTGCCATAAGCCTTCATGCCAGACTCGATCGAAGGCTTTTGTGAAATCGATGAAGTTATGGTATAAATCGTGTTGATGTTGGAGATGTTTTTCGATAAGTACTCTAATATTGAAGATTTGTTCTGAGGTACTTCTTTTTGGTCTAAAGCCAGCCTGTTCCTCTGACAAGATTTCTTCTGATTTCTGTTTTATTCTGTTCAAAAGTATCCTTAACATCACCTTACTTGGATGACTAATAAGGCTAATGGTTCTGTAGTTCTTGCACATTTTTAGATTTCCTTTCTTTGGAAGCGGTATTACTAATGACTGCGTCCATTCTTTTGGCCATTTTTTTGTACTCCATATCTTCTGGCAAATTGTTGTCATGATTTTTACTATATCTGGTCCTCCATATTTCAAGAGCTCTGCTGGGATATTATCCACACCCGGTGACTTCCCTCCTTTCATCGAACATATAGCCTCTTCCACTTCTTCCCGTAATATTGCTGCATTTCCGAGTTCCCTGTTTTCGCACTTAATGTTGTTTAATATGCCTAAGTCAGTGTCAAGTTTACAGTTATATAATTCTTTACAATATTCTGTCCACCTTCTCATTACAGCTGTTTTTTTCATTGAGCAGAGCCCCATTGCTATCTTCTATGACAGTTACCCTGGGCTGTTGGGGTTTTGATAGTTTTCTTAATGTGTCAAAAGCTGCCTTGCTGTTACCTTTTATTAGCCCCGTATTAATGGACTCACATTGATCAGCTACCCATTTTTCTTTGGCCTGTTTCATTTTCTTCCTAATATTTTTATTCACCATACTGTATTGCCATGCTGCTTCAGGAACCTCTTTCTTAACCTTTTTCATTTCCCGCCGTGTATCACATAACTTCAGAATGTCATCTGTAACCCATGGTTTGTTTATTTTCTTTCTTTTACCAAGTATTTCTGTTGCTGATTCAATAAAAGCATTAAAACCTCATGGCTTATTCTTATTTATTTATTTGTATGTTTCCTGTTATTGACATTTTCCAAATGGTAAGTGTATAAATTCGTTCCAAGTCCATCACTGTAGAGAATGTTCTATATTACATTCCTTTTTTTTCAAAATATGTGATGTTTGCCTCCAATATCCATACAGGTAGTAGGTCTGGTAATAATCCTGTCCATTTATGATTCAGCCATTTTTTTTTCAAATTGTTTGGAATCTTTCTTTTTTCTTTCTGGTTTTCTGTCAAGTATATTCTCTTCTTTTCTTGTGATTTCTTTTCTGTTTGTATCACAAGTACGAAAGAATGATAAAAATCAATTCACTAAACACTAGAGATACTATCAATATTCCTAATAGTAGATCCTAACCAATAGGGCTGCAAATAATAGTTTAGGTTAGAACAGAATGAATATTGTAGCAGTATCTGTTGTCAATAAGTGGCGAGGAAAGGGTACATCAAGGATCTCCTGATTACAACATGATTGTAATTCCAAGGAATGAATATGATTGGGATTGAAAAGGTCACAAGTCTAGAATGTCGTCTCAATATAGTGGAAAGGAAAAATAGTAAGTCAAAGATGTTGTAACAGTGGAGTGAAGAAAATCTTACTATAGAGAGTCAAGGTTGGGATATGGAATCTTGGAGAATGTTTTAAAATCTTGACAGTACTAATATACATCTGGGTCTAAAATAATAATAATGTACATTGGAAAAATAAATAATCCTGTGGAGAAAGATAGCATAACATGCAATACTAGTTTTGGGTATGAATTATATGCTGTTAACAGATGTCATAGTAGGAACAGTATGATTGATCAAGGTGATAGATATAAAGGAGTTTAGCATAATTGAGATCACAGAAATATTAGTATGAGGTAAGAAAAAACTACTGGTGTAAAGTGCCTGCATGAAAATGCACTAAGATGCGAAAGTACAGAACTCTGGAGCTGCAAGGACAAGGAGTCTGGTAAATGGAGCGTGGAATATGATCAGTTCAAAAGTAGAGATGAATGTTACAACAGAATAGTGTGACACATGTGTTATAGGTAAGGTTGTGTAACATTCTAAATATTAAGAAAATGTCTGTAACTAAATAATGTCTGTAAACTCGTAACACCGTGTCTTATCAATTGTTTTGTCATTTTTATTTCACAAAACTATAATTAATATGTCTAATGAAAATCCTCCGTGGGCTGGTCTTGATTGTTCTCTGGGCATCAGTATTTTAAGGCTGGAAAAAAATACTTTCTCAGTGAGGCTTTGACATCTTAGTCTGGCAGCAAGTCATTTGAACTGTCAAAAACTGAAAATAGAGTACATGGGAAAGTTAGTACATTTTTAAAAAGTAAGTGCACATTCGCGGTGACCGTGTTCGGAGTGGCGAACACATAAAACACCTGGGCGTGTTTTAGGAACCGTCCCAGCCCCAGCGAGCTATATTTGACCTCCTCATAGCCTCTGTCCACTGTTCGATTTTTTTCTGCAATTCCAGCAACGCCATAAGGAAGGCCGAATTGGGATCATCCTGTGTGGTGGTGGTTGCAATACTGGGTATGGCGTTGTTGACAGTGGGCACGGTACTGGAGATGGCGTTGTTGACGTTGAGAGGTTGATGGGCAACTGAAGAAAACGTCAATGGTTGTACTGTAGCTGGAGGTGACATGACATTGACTGATTGTTGGGGCTCAGAGGAAATCAGTGATGATGGCAATGTAGCCTGGAAATGTGTGGCTGGAGGTGACATGACTGGCGGTTGTGGCATTTCTACAAATGTAGCCACAGGAGGCGATTCATGAGGCTCAGGAAAAAACGATTCAACTGTGGTGTGAACCTGTACTGGTGGGATGCTGAATACTGACTCGATACCACTATCTGAGTCTGATACACAGGACATTGTATCGTCATCATGTACCTTGGAGTTTGGTACTAATAAGGTGCTATCTGCATCGCTGGTTTCAATAGAACTGGCTGTATCAATGTCTGTTTCTTGTTCGTATAGTTCTACCATTTCTCTGTCATTTTGTTCGTTGGGGTCTGACAAAGCTGTGCCGGGGCCGACACTGTCTTCTCTCATGTCTTGTTCCGTTTCGTCTTCATAAGGATCATTTCTAATACTGGCATTGAGGGGGGAAGTTTGTGTGGAACAATCAACTTGTTTCTGGCGACGTGGAGTAACCTTTTGTGTTTCTTTCTGTTTGGATTGGCTGTCATAACTGTGGGTGCGATGTGTGTTACCCATACGAATAAAGTTTATTTCATGGCATATGCGGTCTTTCTTTGCTTGATTTGTGTGACTTATATGTGTCCAATTTCCATCTGCTGTCGTTATGCGACACCCTCGTCCGTTTTCTAGTACTACACTATTGAACTCCCAAATTTTTCTGGCTTTAACTGCATTGATAAAATTTCGTACTGCCATTCGACTTGTTCTTCTGTTCAATGTGTCCCAGTGTTTCTTGACTGGTGTCGTATGCCTGGATGTCGATTCATAAAACGGGAACGATGATTGTTTACGCAGTCTGCTCTCTGTGTCTTTGTAGCGATAGTGTGGTGGTTTTCTCGATGGTGTATAAAAGTGGTTGTTACTGGGATTTGAACCGGGGACGGTCTGGATCTGGTACCTTCGTGTCTGCAAACCTCTACCTCGATTCTCATGTCTAATTTCACTGGTGGCGTGTCTTTTATTGTGAAACTTGTAATTATTGGCGGGGAACATGTGTGTTTGATGTCTCGTGTCAGGTGAAGGAGTTTCGTTCACGTTTCGAAAATAACAATAGCGTCCCAGTTTTGAGTCATAAGCAAAAACTGCCTCAGTCTGTGGATACGAAATCGATTCTCGTATATCTTGGTATCGTGGTATGAATACATCCTCGGTTCTGTTGGTGAACTGTGACGGGTAATGCGGGGCAGTGTCACAGCGAAAACTTTTGCTGGATTGTCGGGGCTGCATGTAGGCCTGTCTCTGGTGTGGGTATTTTCTCCTTAGATCCATCCTTCGTTAATGCTTCTGCTCGTTTGTAGAGAACTGGTCACTAGGCACCAAATAAGGATGTGTTAATGGCGTGAAGATTCAAAAGGATGAAGATTTCGTTTGACAACAGCATGCACATTGCTTTCATTAACATAGCATGGGGAAGTTCATATCAAGTGTATTACCCTGATTTCAACTCTTAGCTACTTGATCCTTCAAAATATTAGCTAGCGGTAATTGCATACTAGCAGTTCCTCAGAGGATTAAACCATTCTCTCATTTCCTGAAGAGCTTCATGTTCTACCAAACTGTTAGTGGTTCTACTTAGCAATCCAAAGTCTATATTTTGACTCAAAGTATAACTTGCAGCCATTTTACAGTGTGCTGCGGGAGGCAAAAGCTATTTCCTTGTGACATGAAAATGTTTTAGGTATTTTAACAGCACTCTACTTACTGCTTTTCCATGTGGGAAATCAATGCACAATTCATACACTAAAACTAGGGAACAACTTCCTTAAAATAAATGAAATCCTCAAAAATCTGCAGCATAAGAAAAAAATGCGTCTGACTCTTAGACTTCAAAATCTGCAACTGACTTTTTAGCCGGGACTTGACACGCTTATTTTCAGCTCATAATCTAGGTCAGCGTTGCTTCTCTTTTTTATTCGTCTCAGGATTGGATAAAAAAGGTAATCCACGCTAGCCTTTTCCTTATGGTCTGTTCCTATTATAACTTTATGATTAAATTTTAACTAACTTCTATCCACTAAGCTATGGTCTGTATTTGTTATAACGGAAAGTTCCTAAAATAACGCATTCCCTGTCACAGATGTGTAGTTGAAGATCTAGGTCACTCACGCTGACAGCATACATGGTTCTTGTACGATGATGAGGATGATGAGACATGGGTGTGAAGAGACGCGAATGTGTTTAGGCTCATATATAGTTGCACAAAACACCCAGTCACACTCGTACTGGAGTCAATAATGGTTGAAACTACTTGTGACAGTTCATACATTTATTGACAGGACTAACAGTAGAATCACACAGGAACAGTCAATGTAAACAGGTTCATGTACCTCATGTTAACTGAAATCGCTTGGTACATATCAGGCTTTCTAAGGCTGGTGAATATTCAAATATGTGGGCATGTCAATAGTGGTATGTTCTATAATGTACAGTTCATAATGCCGCTTTGGTATCCCTGACTGAACGCGTCAGATACCTTAATAACTCCGTCATACAAAGGACGAGCCCTTAACTCATGTAATCCTATTACCAGGGCCGTCGTTCGACTTGGCGTAACACGCCAGTTACATCTGTTCATGCGGTAGAATAGTTGCCATTACACAGACCTCGATATGACGTCAGCTGTGTACTCTTCATAAGCAGGTTACATCAACCCTGCTATAATATTTGTATAGATATACCGCCAATTTGTGGTTTCCACCATAAATAACTTCGTCACTGGACTTCTGATCATATAAAGACGAATAGTCTTAAATAGCTACCTTGAGCGCGAAATATAAGTTCTGCATTACAGGAACTGTCAGCTGTTCTCACGGCTAGGTAATTCTTTAACAAATTCTGCAATCGAATGCATATTAATGGAAAAGTCGGTGTTACCTTGAAGCGAATCCACAGAACATAAGAAAAAAACACTGTCGTCATTCCTGACGCACAGTAAATCACTGGGGAAAACTGACAACGCAGTCACTTCGAAGATTTTCCTTCCCCAGAATACAACGGACATACACGTCCTCACAGAAGCCAGTTCGCACTCTACCTGACGGAAGTCTAATTTTGCGCGCAACCACTGCGCATGGCAAAAAGCCCAGAACTGATCACCTCTGACCCCAAAGGTCAAACACAATGAATGAACCAAAAAGGGAGATAACCCCTAATTACCTGACACAGCAAAGTTAAGACATAGTTCCCCAACTTTGACCAGGGTGAAAAACATACAACCAATAAATCGACGTTTGAAACTCCATCAAAGATTACAGTAACACAAACGCTTTCCTGAGTATTGCGTTTCCCAACCCATGGTTATGGGTCAATATCTTCCCATTCCACAATCCCATTTAACTCAGAATTTACCCTCGATGAGAATTAAATTTTATCCCTTGGGATAAAACTTTCTTTACATATAAATTGAATAGCTTTTATAGTTACTTTACACTTAAATGAATGTGTTAATAGTGCAGATAGAATATGTTTACATTTACATTTCCACTGACAGAAAAGTGTTCACAATATAAATTGAATATGTTTTCATTTGTGTTTACACTGATTTGAAAAGTTTGAAACTTTCATTAATTTTAACATGAATATTTTCACATAGACATTTACACTGGTTTGAAACTGTAAGTCTTATACATTTTGTATAATACTTATGTACATCATTTCTTTCATCTTTTCCTCCCTGCTCCATATGGGACTCGGGGACTACTTTATGCTTTCAGTACTCTTTAAGAAACTAGCCATAAAGCAATCACCAGCCCGTGCAGGGGTGGTTCATGAATCATCATTCTAAACGCTGAGGTTGCCAGCCTCAAATGTCTGGGAGATCCACTAGCGATTTTCACATATTAAAATTCACATGGTAATATACATATATATGTTTGTTCACATGTTGATAATGAAATATAGAATGCAGAATCACAACGTACGCCAATGCTGGCTCACAGACATTTTGCTCAGATGAATAAAAGAGTCTTGAATCGGCCTCGTACACGCGTCTGGGGTGTCGTTAATTTAATAAGTTCCCTCTCTGACTTTGTGTGTTTCCTTCAGTTTCCTCAGACAGCGGCTTTCCTTATTAAAATGATAGAGATTTCCTGGGCTGTTTTTGTAAGTCTTGATAAATACTCCAATAAAAGGTGTCCGGTCTGATAAAATGGAATTCTGAATTCTAGGCTTCACTCTGGCAAGGTCTGGTGTCTTGGCAAGCGATCTTCACAGTAGTTTTGACTGACTGAATCGTCAGGTTATATTCACTGCCTCCCCACGCATTCGTTGTTAGGAAGCTCAAATGTTCAGCCAATCTGATTTTAATATTTTGCATGACTCAGCTAATGCAAAATTTCAAATATTACTTTTATGAAAATGGGCTGTAAACATCCGATTGCCGGGCAGGCGAGCTCACAGACATATCGGTAACATCACACGATAATATGTGTAAGATGTAACAAATTATTACTTTCGCTAAAGTAATATCTTATCTGTGTCTTTAGCACATAAAAATCCGTCTCTTTACAACCTTGGCGTAGACGCACCCGTGCCTTATCAGTGATTAAGCAGATTGCGCTTGGCGATGTACGTGTTAATCTGTTTACTGATATCGGCCGCGCCTGCGATTAACCTTGGTTGTCGATAATGTTCTCTCAGCCGCTCCTGCAAATGTTTAGTATTATCATCCACCAGGAGTGTCAGATAAACAGACAAGACACAATATACCGAAAGAAGCGAACGAACGAACGAACGAACTTTATTTTCAAAGGGTTAAGAATTGGGCACGCAGGCCCGTCTGACATTCTGCCCTTCCTCTCTCTCTCATCATGTATACTAATATCCTTTCATCCTCACATTTACTTTAAGCATTATTAAGGCATTTATCATTATAAAAGTAATATTACATTAGCAATAATCATCATAATTAAAGTGTTTTTAAAATAAAATAAAATAATTAAAAAAAAAAAAATAAAAAAAAAAATTAATAGTAATAATGAATTTGAAAAATAAATAAATAAATAAAAAATAAATAAATTAAAAAAAAAAAAAGAATCGAATTCTTCGTACTGTAAATTAGTGATTTGAGACATATTCAGAGGTATGTTATGAGAACTTGTAAAATGTTCATACGGTGTTCAACTGAATGACTCAGGGACTTTTTTTTTTTTTTTTTAAGGTTCATCAAGATGAGGTGGGTAGACAGTTACTTTCCATTTTCCTTTCCATTTCCTTTGCGTCCCAAACTCAAGACCAGAATCAGACTAGGTAGATAGTTAGATAGACATATACGAAAGCAATTAATTTTGCCAAGGGTTGAAAATCGGACACAGTCCCCTCTTGCATTCTTCCATCCTCTTGCTCATCTTTTATTACTGTTACTCAACATTCTCCAGCGTACTGAAAGTATTAATTTAAGGGCAGTGCAACATTACAAGGAAGTATAACAGCATACATTAACAGTACCTGATCATAAAATTAAGAATATAAGTTATTAAGAATATAATATTAAGAATAAGTATATTGTAATGAAAACTAGATCATCAGAGCCTCCATACAGTATATTAGATAAACGTACAACACAATCAGTTAGGGTGGCATATAATCAGCACTCATAAAGTATTTGAATAGTATACGATTGTATGAGTAAGGACTGTGCGTGTTTTTCAAAGCGAAAAAATGTAGATACAAAATATCTGCTACTTAGCAGAGAAAGAAAGAAAGAAAGTGCGATGATTGAAAGCACGCAATAAAGTCCGTACCACAAATGTACCGATTACTGCCGTAGTGAAACTGAGATTAGGAAGAAGAAAGAGTCGCTCCAATCCATTCTGTGACAATGAGACATGGAGAAAAAGAAAAATAATAATCAAGAAGTTACAGAATTTCATGAATGGGTGTTTACGTAGATTAGAAGGATTGAGATGGTACCACAAGATCACTCATGTGGAACTGATGACAAGAACTAGACAAGTGCTAGTGGAAGATTGGACGCTGGAGATGGATAGGACTCACATTGCGAAACCCTGTTGATAGCACTTGTAGACAGTCCTTGTTCTGGAATCCCCAGGGTAAGAGAGGTAGAGGAAGACCAAAGAACATGTGGAAAAGAGAACTGGAGACTGGCACGAAGGAGATCAAGAAGAACTTGAGCTGATGGCACGGAACAGGAAGACTAGGCATACGTTTGGTGAAGGTCTATGCTCCTTGGGGAGTGGAAAGGTGAAACAATCAGAAGGACAAGAAGAAGAAAAAAGAAGCATAATAAATACCAAAAACGAAGAAGGAGGAGAAGAAAAAGATGAATAAAAGAATAAATAGAAGAAGAAGAAGAAGAAGAAGAAGAAGAAAGTCTTATACGTCTACCATGTCAAGGAAGACTTCATTTAATATGGGGCCCAAAGACGCAGCAATAGAGAATGCAGTCAGCGACCCATAGCTTGACTGCTTGCGTCAGGGTCAGCAAACCAGAGCTGACCAAGACCCTACTCCACCTCCACGTGGTGGTCCTGGACACAGGCTGCATCACTGCAGTCTGGCTGAGAGAGTAGGGATCGAAGAGGGAAGGCAAACCCGGTCCCAAAAAATGCCGTGCTGAAGTTGGAAGTGACGGCCGAAAGCCGCAGATATCGCAGCTCCGGTGTAAACAGACACAACGCAACCAACGTCCTTTTCAGGACGAACGAGGAAGAAGGAAGAAGAAGAAGAATTTAATATGAATTTTATTAATTTTATCCGCCCAGTCGGACGAGGAGCATAGTTTGAAAGAGGGTCTTACGCAAAAGAAGCTCATCACTCGTGTTAGAAGACAGCAGTGCATTTTCTTGAGGCATATGGAGACTAATGTGAGGAATTCCGGCTTGGAATACAATTTGGGAAATACTGCTGCAGAGGAAGAATGGAATAGATGCGGCTATTCTCTGCAGGTATCGTTTTTCTTGTTGCGAAAATTATCCCGTCATCTTCAACACTGTACTGGATCAACGGACTCGAGTCTATACAGACGTCCGGAGGTACATGTGAACATCCATCTCAATTTTACCTGACGAACTTATGATCTATTCACGATAGCATAAGGTACCCAGCAGGAGACTAGATACAAGAAATAAAAACCTCCTTTTCAAACAGGTATGAGATTTTTATAAGGTGTCATGCCAGGGATCGCGTAGAGTTGATAGATGGTATACATATATATGTTGGTTACTATGTATTTTTGAATGTAAACAGCTGTGATATTAGCAGGTATTTTGAATTTCTATTCACAGAGAAGAACATTCACAAGGTGTTAAATATATTAGAGGTTGTAGTATATTATAATGTGTTGTATTGTATACAGAGCCGGTGTTAGGTTATCTGGCGCTTAAGGTAAATAATATGTTTGACGCACCCATATATATAATGTGTGTGTGTGTGTGTGTGTGTGTGTGTGTGTGTGTGTGTGTGTGTGTGTGTGTGTGTGTGTGTGTGTGTGTGTGTGTGTGTGTAAAAAAACTTCCAAGTTCCACACTCAAGCACATACAACATGTACATAAATGTGCTAATGCTGTTACATTGTGTTGAGAAGGGTCACAGAAGAATAAGAAACTTTTTTCTCGTAAATGCCACTTTGTCCGTAATACACAATTTTTTTTTTTACTTCACTTGATTTTAAACAACCCCCCCCCCCCCCCCAAAAAAAAAATAATAATAATATTAGAACTGTTTGCAGAATGTATAATTAATTCGTCCTGTATGCATTGTGAGCGTTCGATTGACAAAGAAGTTAGAGCGCTGGTTTCTCGCGGCACAAGTGCCGAGTTCGAATCACGGTACCGAAATGCTCCAGTCTACCCAGCTGTAAATGGGTTCCTGATTGGGCTCTTTGAGTTAGGGAAGGAAAAAAGCATCGAGGAAGGGAACTGGTCACCCCACCTTCTTGATGCAGGACCTAATATGTTGAAGTCTCTAACACTTCCACTCAACTACGGCGGTATCTGCTATGGGACTACCTACGTTAGTATGCACTGTACTGTACTCTACTCTATATCATGCACTGTACTGTACTGTACTCTATATCATGCACTGTACTGTACTCTACTCTATATCATGCACTGTACTGTACTCTACTCTATATCATGAACTGTACTGTACTCTACTCTATATCATGCACTGTACTGTACTCTACTCTATATCATGCACTGTACTGTACTCTACTCTATATCATGCACTGTACTGTACTCTATATCATGCACTGTACTGTACTCTACTCTATATCATGCACTGTACTGTACTCTACTCTATATCATGCACTGTACTGTACTCTACTCTATATCATGCACTGTACTGTACTCTACTCTATATCATGCACTGTACTGTACTCTACTCTATATCATGCACTGTACTGTACTCTACTCTATATCATGCACTGTACTGTACTCTACTCTATATCATGCACTGTACTGTACTCTACTCTATATCATGCACTGTACTGTACTCTACTCTATATCATGCACTGTACTCTACTCTATATCATGCACTGTACTGTACTCTACTCTATATCATGCACTGTACTGTACTCTACTCTATATCATGCACTGTACTGTACTCTACTCTATATCATGCACTGTACTGTACTCTACTCTATGTCATGCACTGTACTGTACTCTACTCTATATCATGCACTGTACTCTACTCTATATCATGCACTGTACTGTACTCTACTCTATATCATGCACTGTACTGTACTCAACTCTATATCATGCACTGTACTGTACTCTACTCTACATAATGCACTGTACTGTACTCTACTCTATATCATGCACTGTACTGTACTCTACTCTATATCATGCACTGTACTGTACTCTACTCTATATCATGCACTGTACTGTACTCTACTCTATATCATGCACTGTACTGTACTCTACTCTATATCATGCACTGTACTGTACTCTACTCTATATCATGCACTGTACTGTACTGTACTCTATATCATGCACTGTACTGTACTCTACTCTATATAATGCACTGTACTGTACTCTACTCTATATCATGCACTGTACTGTACTCTACTCTATATCATGCACTGTACTGTACTCTACTCTATATCTTGCACTGTACTGTACTCTACTCTATATCATGCATTGTACTGTACTCTACTCTATATCATGCACTGTACTCTACTCTATATCATGCACTGTACTGTACTCTACTCTATATCATGCACTGTACTGTACTCTACTCTATATCATGCACTGTACTGTACTCTACTCTATATCATGCACTGTACTGTACTCTACTCTATATCATGCACTGTACTGTACTCTACTCTATATCATGCACTGTACTGTACTCTACTCTATATCATGCATTGTACTGTACTCTACTCTATACCATGCACTGTACTGTACTCTACTCTATATCATGCACTGTACTGTACTCTACTCTATATCATGCACTGTACTCTACTCTATATCATGCACTGTACTGTACTCTACTCTATATCATGCACTGTACTGTACTCTACTCTATATCATGCACTGTACTGTACTCTACTCTATATCATGCATTGTACTGTATTTTTAACTCTTTTGCCTATACTATTTTGCAATGCATTTGTGTATTTTACGGTAATGCAATAGCCTGTGTTGTACTGTTCTGTGCTTAGTTCTAGTCCACCCGGGATTTCGTTTGGGTTTGAGAACCAGGGCCGGATAAAGTAAAGAAAGGCCTCTAGGCTTCTTAAATATTTCACCTAATAGGCAATAATTTTAATATATTTTTACAAATCCCTTAGCATTGTGATGGTACATACTAGTATTATCGGAAGACTGGTATGTTAGTTTGTTAACACTGCTTACCTCCTTTATTAGTAATTATATTTTAATGTTTATTAGTATTTTTTTTTATTATTAAATACATTTTATTGAAAAATCTATGCATTAAAATATTTTTTTTTACTTACGCATAGGCCACCAACAGCTCTGGGCCCCGAGGCTTCAGCCTACTTAGCCTAATGGATAATCCGGCCCTGTTGAGAAGTCGGTATTTATTAACCTAGAGGGCAATTCTCCGTGAGCTTTCGAGGACAATCCGTGAAATAAACTCTTATTCATGGATTGATTCTGACCAAGACATTATCGATATAAGAAGATTAAAAAATACTAAGCGGCAAATAACTTGATAGATCTGTGGAATAACAGAAGTAAGGGAGAATCGTTGTTTGATAGTTTAGTGTGAAGGTAGGTTATATCTTAAGATAATATTATCTTATCAGTTCCTTCCCCAGTAGGGGGAACGGGTAAGCAAACAGGCTTGATGACTTATCGCTGAGAGGAGTGTAAGAATGTTTGAAAATACAAAATATCTGCTACATGGAGGAGAAAGAAAAAAGGTGCTGACCACCGAAAAGCACATAATTAGTCAGTACAACAAATGAAACTGATTACTGCAGTCGTGAAGCAGAGATCGACCCAAAAATAATTATGTGACAGGGGAGCAAATCAAATAAACACTTTTCCCTACCTTGCATGTGGTAAAAAGCGACTAAGGAGGGTTGGACATGGGACCTGTTTGCCCATTCAGTAAACAATATTAAACCGCAAAAAACTTCATCAAACATGGACAGGTCAACTTATGAAAATAAAACGCAGCCAACCAAGACAGAGGAATGTCCTCTGACAGATAGGCGCATGATACAACACAGAGAACGCCGAAAGGAGTCTGTGTTGCTGACTAACCTTCTTTCTTCTAGGAGAACCAGATTTGGCACCTGGAATGTTCGGACATTGAATGAACAAGGGAAAACAGTGCAAGTGGCAGCAGAAATGTGGGACAACACGATCGATGTCCTGGGACTGCGAAATAAGGGGAAGTGGATATACAGGACGACACTCAACACAGGGGACACCAGTGAATAGCATTATAAAGCAGTCCTTGTTCTGGAACCCCCCAGAGTAAGAGAGGTAGAGGTAGACCAAGAAACACGCGAAGAAGAGAACTGGAGACAGAAGTGAACATGATGAGGACAATGTGGATGGAGCTAATAGCACGTGAGAGGAGGACTTGGCATGCGTTTGTAGAAGTCCCATGCTCCTTGATTAGATAAAGGGCATTGATTGATTGACTGAAATAGTAATGTGGACGAAATTTGGGCTGTGAAGGAATTAACAGTAGTGGGCTTGTAGGAGTGATTGAATTTTTATTACATTACTTATGCATAGTTGTATATTAAAGAACGTGGTGGTCTCCCATGTTTGACGCTTTGTTTTTTGACATTATATTACAATTGAAAGATCGATTCTTTCTTATTTTTTTTTTTTTTAAGTGGGATAATGTTATATAAGGTTGTAATGGAAATTGGAGGATTAATAATTTGGAACAAAACGAAAATAAAAAAAACCTTAGTTCAAATATGCAGTAGTAGCCCATTCAGTCATAACTGACTAGAGAAATGCGCCCCTGGTGTGATAATCTTCGGTTGCCTTTTTTCAGGTGTTCGTTATTGCGTGTTCTTATCTCTTCTGTATGTTGTGAGAGCTTCTTTTCGCCCAATCTGAAGTGGCGCCATAGGGATCCTTTGCACTTGGTGCGATCGGCAGCGTCATCTTCCTAGGTTGCTGGATTTAAGTCCAGTGCTTTCATGTGTCTAGCACACATCTATGAACCTGAGCTGCGGTCGCCCTCACTGACTCTTAAAATCATCAACACACTTGCAGGGATTATCCCTGTGGTGATACGTGTTGATAACCCAGCACTGTACACTAAGCTAGGAGGAGTCACTTAGGTCCCAGACGTAACTCTGGTTTTTTACATGGTGGTGGGCTGCAGGCAAGAGGATCTCATCATGGACCCACGATGGACAAGGGGAGTTGAGAAGTGGGTCTGTGTAAGACGTGACAATGCCATGGGAGAGCCTAGACCCAGAGAACAGTATTTTAGCTTTGCATATTTGGAGAGCCCCCTTGGATGGCGGGGAATGCACAGTATGCCACACACTTCTTCCTCTTAGCTTGGGACCAGACGTGATGATCTTTTAAATGGCAGCCAAGCTGGAAAAACTGGAGGTCATGACATCAACACGTTTCTGAATGGCAGAAAAGTCACAGGAAAAGCCTAGATCTACAGTGTAGATAATATCAAAGAGTCTTAAATGTGATATTGGCTGCAAACGAGCGAGAAGCTCAGTAGCCCTAGTTAAACAACAACACGCTTGTAAATATGCCCATCCAAAACATTTGTAAATAAAACATTCGTTCATCGATTGACTTTTACAAAGGAAGAGATTCACGTTATAAAGAACAACCATTATTCGTGTTTTGTATGTCACCACCTCCAGTGAAACTTGAAAGCAGCTCCTAATTTCACATAAACAACGACATGGTAGCTAAGCTAGTACCAGTTAACACTGAAGAGTGATAAAAATCTTACAGCTGTTGACCGTGTCCAGTCAATCTGCCTCTGAAGAAAATTTTACAAAATTTTTATTTCAATAACATTACAATTTACATTAAGTAAATAAAATCATTTTAAAATGAGCAGCGGATAAACTGGGAAATGTGGCAACAGCTGACAGACTCAGCAAATGGATTAATAACAAACATATTGCTTACGTAACAATGTGTCGACTTTCTGAAATGCAACTGATGTCATTCAAGAAACATAATAATATTGCCGTTCTATGTTGAGTGTTGTGTTAATGCTCCGACCTGTATTATCTTACGGTGCCACAAATTTTTTTTCAAAGGTTTAAAACTATTTTAGGTTTCATTAATGCGGTTATTTATGACCCTTCAGGTTCCTGTTAAGCACATATCTTCAGAAAATTCCAGCCAAGCCTTGCTATACTGTGCCGGAACGCTTGTTGTTCACAAAGCGTTTTTACTACTGTATAGATCAAATATATCAAACTCAAGTCAGGTGGCAAGCCGACAAAAGAGACGGGCAAAGTGTGCCTGGCGGGGGCGCCTAAAAATTATAAATTCTTAGTTCTAGTGCATCCAGCTTAGTTTTACGTATAGCTCCCGTTTCTACAGGGTGCCCCAAAAGCTATCACTAGATTTGAAGACACTCTGACTTAAATTTTCTTGTCGTTTTCCATAGCAGACAATGCCGTAGCGGAGTGAAGTGTTTGGGAAATACGAATATTCACCAACTGTGGCGACAGTATTTTGCCTCCCCTGCTCCGCAGTACTGAATCAACATTGGCCAAACAAAGTATACTGACTGAGGGTCTTCACATGTATCAACTTCGCTCAAGATTACTCTTGGCAAAGATAAAAATATAAGAAAGATGCTTTTATTTAAGGGAACATGGGATTTTAAAAACAAACACGCACAGAAATTGAAATCATCTAGGCTGTCATGAACTTATTATTCTCCCGCCCCTTCTGTAACGTAATATATTTTTGCTCGAATTATTTAGTTCTCAGTTGAAGGTGATTCAGCAAAATCTTAATCTGATAGCTCTATCTGGTTATATATTTAGAACAATATGAGTCACACGGGTGCAGAAATATATTTCACTCAATAGTGATTAAACCAATTATAGCTTTACAGTTACGATAAACAGGTTTAATAATCACGTATAGTTTAGCAATGTAAAATAAATAAAAAAAAAGAAGCGATGAAGCGATGATGTTTATCCTCATCGGATGATTTAAACTGGTACAGAATTTTGATATTGTGAAATGGCCGTTGCTTGCGCTGTTAGGGCACTTAGCTTACTGTGTGGGATTTGTTAGCGTCTGCTTGAGCAGCTGTTGGTTCTCAGAGGTGCCTTGGACTGTACTTCTCTATAATAGTCAAATATTGTGTCAGCAGCAAGTCTAATGCATTATGGTTAAGATAACTGCAAGGGTTGTCAAGCGTCTTCAAGACCCGTCTGCTGTTGGTGTCTAGCAATGACTGCTTGCAACTTATGCCACAAACTGAGAGGAGATAAATGTCTCTGCTAAGCATAGGGTCTCCTGACATAGTCATCAGGGGACCTCTCCTTCCATCCACCACTTCATCTTCCTCAGAGATTTTACTCTCTCTGAGCGTTTATTTTAATCCAAGTGAGTCCGATGAAATTGCTTTTGGACAACGGAAATCGACTATTGAAATATTTAATATGTAGATATACATATGAAATTTACTAAAGTGCTTGTAAAATAAATATGTATAGCATGATATCATCATCTACTCTCTGCTCTCTATGGAGCCTGGGGCCACATCTGCTGTTAGTTCCTTGTGAAGAAATGCGCACGAAGCAGTCACCAGCTCCAGCAGTAGTGGTTCATATGTTAGTTGAAATTATGAAGTTACCAGTCTCATATGCCAATGTAAATACACAAGCAATTTATACATGTCAAAATGTAAATATAAAATGATAAATTTCTACATACTACAACTAAGATATTGTCCTGTACATGTGATTTTTCAAACTCTATAACCATATAAGGTCTTGCTTCTTCCGTTTCACCTGTCATGTTTACAAACTCACAACTGTATAGATCTAACATTATAATTTCCTCCAAGATGTTACTTTCTGGTAGTTGATTATTATAACAAATTCCCTCTGCTGGAAGTATTACATCACTGTTGATGTCTTAATCTTTACCAAGATTGTTATCCTCCTACATTCCAGAGAGATCGGCCGTGTATATGGGTACGTCATCTTTGCAAACTAGCACCTTCTCATGCGACACAATGGTTTCGCGTATCTTCCCAGACAAAAAGTCTGGGTTAACCATTGCAATGTCACTCAATGTAGACACTTACTCCGTCTGGTGCTGGCGATAAGAGAAAAGTCAATGTGGCAAGTTCGCTCCTTCGCTACGCGTCGCCAATAACAAAGGAAAAAAATAACCAGTTGAGAGGGGTGGGTGAGTGGTGTGACAGGATGTAAAAATAAAACCTTGAACGATGAAAGCGAAAACAACAAATACTGGAAGAATTATCACGTAACAGGAATGGCAAAGTAATAATGCCGGAGACGAGTGAAGACCAAAAAAAAAAAAAAGAGAGAAGGAACGTCTTTCGTACCAACACAGGAAATATTAAAAGTCATTTAAAAAAAAACCAAAAGAGAAAAATGTCATCAAAACAGTTCATAAACCAATCTTAAAATCTTTTTCTGTGAAGTACGTTTGTTAGCATAATACTGTTTTTTTTTTTTTTTTTTTTTTTTTTGAGGATATAGCTTTTAGTAATGATCGTACATTTTTGGATCTCGGTCTTTGGTCTGTACACAACTGAAAATGCTCTCAGAAGCGTTAAAATGGTTAGTACTACTAAATATTGCCATGATTCTCCCAGCAAATTGGCGGCTGTTCTACACAGTTACTTGGCTTGCCAAAAAGAGGGGAAATTACGACCTTGATAACATTTTAGATCATCTGCACAATTCCTTCCACATTTTTCTTTCTTTTCTTCTTCATTGTCAACATTCTTCGGCCTTTAAGTTTTATTTTATCTGAAACATGACCCTTTTCCAAGCATATCATTGGATGCAGGGTTGTTTAGGTTGAGCGAAGCCTGAGGCAAGCATGAACTTAAGATACCTCTTTGAAATAAATTCCTGTTTTATCGGCAAGCATATGTTTGTGCGAAGTATTAGGCAAAAGAATAGGTTGGCTATGTCTAAATCTGCCAATGCTTGTATGCTTTTCTCCATTTCCTAATTCTATTGGACTGTTTCTCTATGCTGTCAATCCATTTTCTTCTTGAACATTTTATGTTTTTTGCTGTCTGTAATGAAGTCTGAATCATATCTCGGCATCATTCAAAATTTATCACCGCGAAAACCCCGTGGATATAACTGACCAACGAAACGCCAGCTTGGTACAAATAGTGTCAGAAGATACGCTAGGCTAGTCGAGGCAACAAAAGTGTAGATGTTGATGAGATTTTGGAAGGCAGTGTGCAAATTATCATGGAGTACCTGGATAAAGAAAGACCCAATTCGATAATATAGGTCATTAGCTTTAGGCAGATAGCAATAGATTCACTGGATATGTTGTAGAGCCGAAGTTATTATGAATAGAAGACAGTGGAGCATGAACCATGTTGTGTTTTTCCCGGTTTCGTCTGCTCCAGTGAATAGACGGATACACTATAGGATAAAGTGGATAGGCATAGTGATAGAGCACATTCATATAAGTAAAATAAGCTTAAGATAGAGGATATCGGTGCAGAAATAAGGATTCTAGAACTATTTTAGATTTACTATCTATGCACACCTTGCCTTGCCTACACGATTTTGGATGCATGAAAACGTAATTTGGGCTAGTTGTCATCTCGTACATCCGAAAGTCCACTATATAAGAGGAGAGAAAGAATGACACAGACACACTCGCCGCCTAGTTCAAACTACAGACACAGAGCACAGCATTTAAATCACCTCCGTTGCCATCTGCAGAAGTGTGAGCAGACTGTGTAACCATTGAAAGCATGTCTGTGATTGAGGGTAAGCGAGATGTTAATTAAATATATATATGTAAATATATTATCAATGTGGGTTTGAGGTAATATTGGTATGTGTAGAATCAGTGTTATTTCTGGAGGAAAACCTGAAGTATGTTGGTTTAGTTTAATTGTATTAAACAAGTAGAACGAATGGATTGAGCTAGTTGTTTGTGGAAAGCATTTTAAAGATATTATGCTTGCTGAAAAGGACTATCCAAACTGGAGGAAGGAATGACTATAACAGATTGATTTTCTGTATTATTTGATATATGACACAATGATTACCATAAGGACTATATGATTTTATAGAAACAAATCATGGACAAAACTGTAACAAGTGAATTACTAAACTATTGTGCTAGAACTGGAACGAATTGTGTTATTCATGACTTACTATGTCTCTTGTGATTAACCACAGCTTGTCTGAACTGTCTTATTATATCTCCTGACTGGCTAAAGAGACAATGAGCGATACTACGTAGGTTGTATATATTGTTTCAGGTTATATCCTGCCCTGAGTGTCATACAAAACATATAGTGACCAAGTCAGCAAATAGATGTTCAAGTTTCTCAGAGCTTTTGCCAGTATTAACTGTGTCATCTTGACGAGTGGAAGACCCGCAGTGGTGGTGTTCTATCCAATCATATTCCCCTACGAGGCATAGGAAGGACTTTGTTTCAAATAAGTAGCTCATTGTTGGGCTACTTCAACTTTCAAATACCATAAACCCACCTACGAATAAACTATGTGATGATGAAAACACTGTGATGTTGTTACGTGCAGTCTTTGATATCTTACAATATTATACATTGGTATACTTGTTATGTTCGCAAATATTTTGTAAACAAAATAGATATTTTTTAGTGCTTAAGGGAAAGTCATTATTGAGTTACTTCCCTTGAAAGTTGTGCCGTCTCTTTCGATCGAACTCCGCGGATGAATCCAGTTTTACTGCGATTTATTCTTTGTTTGGGTAGTAATAGATTGTTCTTGCTTCAGAATATCTATGGCCTGAATTTATGTGTATTGTTTGGCTGAGTAGGACGAGTCTGTCTTATATCTGTATATCTTTACATATCTAAGTCGAACTATATGTTCTTTTGTCTCTAGAGAGGTCAAAGGCTGTTCGGCGGATGTGTCTCTAGAGAGGTGTGTTTTTGGCTTCGCCCTGATCATGGGGGCTGTGTTTTGCTATGTCGGCTTGTCGCCGGGAAAAAGTGATCTCTATATTTATGGGGAAAGTGATAGTCGTCTAGACCTATCGTGTATGCTTTACCCCAGTGTTTATTCTTATTGCCAAGGAATGGCAGAATCATATTTCTGATAGGCAGGTAATAAAAGATACTCTTTTGAACTCTCGTACGAAGCCACCGTTTTTCGATAGGTATGACTTGTACATCTGAGAGGATGCATTTAACTAGATGGAAAACGACTCTGATTCCTAGCAGCACTATATCCTGTAGAATGCAGTCAATTGTTCATGATAGAATCTACAGAGCAATGAAACATTTAATGAATGACTAACTTTAAGACAGATTCATTATCTGTATCCAAACGTGAGTGACAGCTCACGAGAGAAGCCATCTTGTAAAAACATTTAGTGACTTTCAAGAAGAGAAAAGGGATGCCCGTATTATCGCTTGATTAGTCCAGAGATCACTGCTACACATGAGAACCCATTGCTAGCGGTTCAATTTGATTATATGGAAAAATCTGTGCTGGACATTATGTTAAGGAATCTTCGCTAGACGAGGTTAGGTCTAGAAGCCATCTTGGATATTGTTTATAATCTGACGTGCTTTGTCAGTAAACTCAGATGATATATATATATGGGCAATACTGAGTGCTTGGCTATTGACAGTCCATTATACTATTATTCTACATGAGTGCCCATGTAACATTGCAAGACCATTTATCCACTGTACCATGATGTATTATGCCAACCTGTGATTTGTCACTATCTGTGCTGTCGAGTGTGTACGTCCAATTAAACTGTAGTAAAGGTACACAGTCGTTGATGTCTGCTTCCATCCACCTTACGAGGACATATCGGCATTTGTTACAGTTGTCTCATCCACTTTATCAACTGGTGGACCAGCTTTCTGGGTTTGACCTCGCAGAAGTTCAGAAGTCAACAGATTACCGATACCAGACCGTTTCCTGTGGCTGATACGACACACTTGCAGTATTGGTTTGCTCTTTGTCAACACTTCGTCACGTGACCTGTCAAGTGAATGCAGTATGTAGGTCAGCGTTGTTGACATTTTTACATTAGACATTACAGAGTTTCACAGAACAGTTGGATCAATTCTTGTCAATATTAACAGGAAGACAGTATTATTGAACTAAGAAGTCCTATTTTCATCGATGGATCTTCTTGTTTTCTATATATGAACTTTAATATTTAAGGCCAGAATGTTTAATTGAATAAAGTGGCAGTTTGTTTATTTTCATAAAAATAACTTTGCCATTACTGTAAAACTGAGCCTATTTTGCAACACATACTATCATACACATAATTTATATATTTATGTTTACATGTTATTTGTTTGTATAGTATGTTAGTTTCTATGTCAGCGGGTTGTGTTTAAGGTTGGGCGGCGTCCTCACAACAGAATATCCCACGTCATAGAGGGTCCGTTGTGGGCGTTTTCTATAGGTGCAATTTTCTTGATTGAAAATTTGCTGCGACAACTGTTGCTTTTGTGTTAGCTGTGAAGACTGTAATTATTGTTATTTTTGTAATATTTCTTTGTTCTTTAGTTTTGTTTTGATTTGTTTGTAATTTGTTGGTCTACCCTTTTCTATCTTTCAGTTCTATTCACAATTTATATTCATATACTGTGACGTCATTTGTGTTGTTATTCTTTGCAGATTCAGTGATTATTTTCATTGATTTCCCTATTTGATTTATTTTGATTTCTGCAAACGTTCGTGTATTGTCAGTCCTATTTGTACTTTATGTATTCTGTTGGTTGACATATGTTTTATATAGGTATATTTCATAAGACACAATTGCCTGTGCACTGCACTTGGATTATGGTATAAACCAGTACCTGATTATTATTACTGTTATACAAGACCTTATTAAGGCTTGTGACCCACAGATATTGGGATAGTATACTGATTAATCAAGTCATTAAGAACTTGTGGTATTATTATTGTTTCAGGTGATTAGTATTATTGTTAGACATCATGTCTACATTAGAATACTTCATTATACAAGGGAAAGCCCTTGATAAAACTGGTCAACAATTAGAACAATGGGCAGTTGCTCAATATGACAAAGCATTAGCTGCAGAAGAGAGAAAAGCTGCTGCAGAAGAGAGAAAAGCTATGGCTGAAGAGAAAAGATTAGAAAGAGAAGCTGAGGCTGCTGCTGAACAAAAGAAATTGCAGATGCAGGTGGAGGAAAGGAGATTTGAAGCTGAACAAAAAAAATTAGAAAGAGAAGCTGCTGCTGAACAAAAAAGATTAGACAGTGAAGCTGAACAAAAAAGATTAGACAGTGAAGCTGAACAAAAAAGATTAGACAGGGAAGCTGAACAAAAAAGATTAGACAGGGAAGCTGAACAAAAAAGATTAGACAGGGAAGCTGAACAAAAAAGATTAGACAGAGAAGCTGAAGAAAAAAAAGCAATAAGAGAACATGAATTTGAGTTAGAGAAATTGAGATTGACAAGTATGAGTAATGTTAATCAGGCATCTAGTGGTAATGGTAAACCTTCTACTTACAAGGTTAAGGTTCCACCGTTCAATCAGTCCAGTGACGATATTACATTCTGGCTGGATAGATTTGAACGTTCTTGTCGTACACATAATGTGGATAAATCACAATACGCTAATCAATTATCAGAAAACTTGAAAGGTGAATCTTTGACTAGATTATGCCTTGTAGGAGAAGCAGATAAGGATAATTATGATGTCATTAGGGCGGCTTTGATAAAAAAATATCAGCTAAGTGAGGAAGGCTATCGCCTTTTATTTAAGACGATGGTGCCTGAGACGGGTGTAGAATTCTCAGAATTCACTGCAAAGGCACGTCTCACAGTTGATCGTTGGATTGAGCTTTCCAAAACAGAAAAAACGTATGAAGGACTTATGGATTTGTTGCTCAGAGATAAGATTATGTCATGTGTGAACAAACCTTTCCTTGAATTTATACATGAGCGTAAACCCAAATCTCTAAAAGAAATGGAAGAATATTGTTCCCAATATGTCACTGCACACCCCGACGTGACTTTTGGCAACACTAAGATTAAGGAGAGTATGCCAGTTGCTTCAGCAACACCATACAATCCCAATTATTCACACAGATTTCAGGGACCTCAAAACAGATTTGATAAAAAAGGTAACCATAATAGTTATCAAAACCAAGGTAACCAATCATTTCAGGGTTCTTCTTCAAAGAACTGGAGACGAGCTGATAGCTCTCGACACAGGGGTGGTCATAATTATAGGAATTTCCGTAGAGGAAGTAATTATAGAAACTATCAGGGTTATCCGTCTTGGAGTCAACAAGATCATAATTACAGAGATACTCATTATAATGAATATGATAATGGTAACCAAGGGAACTATGACTCAAACCCAAATAGGGGTTACAATAGAGGTAACAATAACTACAGAGGTGATAATAACCGAGGTAGATCTCAAAACAAAAGACATAAACCACATTTTCAGGCAAACTCTGCACAACAAGAGTCCCATGAAGCCTATAAACAGAGTAAAGATAATAATGATGCTAGTAATATGGCATGTGCCGCTTTTGATTTTGGGAGAGCATCTCAGTGCCCCCAATGCAAAACGTTATTTGAGCCAACCACAGTGTCTACTTTAAGCTGTGGCCATCCTCTTCCTGCTCTTCCGGCATCAGTCGCGCATGATGGAAGAGGTTCTCTTGTCTTACATAAGGGTTTAGTGAATAACAATCCAGTCTCTGTGCTATTTGATTCTGGATGCACCACAATTGGTGTTAGGCAGTCACTCGTAGATCCTTCCCGTGCCACTGGACAAGTAGTCAAATGTGTAACATTTGGCGGCACATTAGAGAAATACTCTACTGCTATCATTAGGATTGCTACTCCTTTCTTTACAGGAGATGTACACGCATGTCTTCTTCCGAATCCGATCGCTGACCTCATCATCGGTCGCATTCATGGAGTCAAAGAATGCACTCCGCAACAAATTTCCACGTGGGAAAGGCAAAACATGCAGATTGCTAACGCTGTAGTCACTAGAGCTCAGGCTCTTAATATGCCTCAAACTTCATCTACTGAAGATAATGAAGTGCATAACCAAGATAATCCCTTGGTAATTTCTCGTGACTCGTTTATAAAACAGCAAGAAGATGATCCCACTCTGAAGAAATTCTTCATTCTTGCAACTAAAGGTGATCCGAATAAAGACACAAGTCGTAAATCGTGGATTACAAAGAAGAATGGCGTACTTGTACGTATGGTTCAAGACTCCATTACGTCAAGTCATTCTCAAATCCTGGTTCCCAAGAATTTGAGAGTTAAAATTTTGCAGCACGCTCACGACTCTCAGTGTGCTGGACACATGGGTTTTTCCCGTACTAAGTCAAGAGTCCTTGCGGCTTTCTTTTGGCCATTGGTAAACAAGGACATACGGATTTATTGTCGATCTTGTAAAGTATGTCAGGAAGTTAAATCCAAAGGTCCACGGCATGCTGCACCCATTCAGGCGGCGGACATTCCTATTCGGCCGTTTCAAAAAATGGCCATAGACATTATTGGTCCATTTAAGATCAAGTCTGCCAGAGGACATCAGTTTATCTTGACGTGTGTTGATATGTGCACACGTTGGCCAGAGGCTATTCCTCTGAAGAGCATTACTACTGCTGATATTGCAGATGCTCTTTGGCTTATATTTTCTCGTCTGGGGTTCCCCGGAGAGATATTGTCAGACCATGGCACCCAACTAATATCAGATACCATGTCTCAAGTAATGTCTACTCTGCAGATAGATAGATCTTTAAGTAGTATCTACCATCCAATGTCTAATGGTATGGTCGAACGCCTTAATAGAACACTTAAAAACTTACTGGGGAAGATAACTGAGGATCATCCTCAAGACTGGGACAGAGTTTTACCTGCGGCCCTCTTCGCTTACAGAGAGGTACCCAATGAACATAAGGATTTTCTCCCTTTGAACTCATCTTTGGCGCGCGTCCGCGTGGCCCTATGTCGTTGCTTCACGATCTCATAACATCTGACAATATTGACGATGACACAAAGTCATCCTACGAATATGTCATCGCGTTGAGACAAAAGATTATCGAAGCATGCAAATTAGCAACTTCTTCTTCTGAATTTGCGAAACAGAAGGCAAGGCAATTTGCCAATAAGAAGAGATGCTTACGACAACTTTGTCCTGGTGACAAAGCATTTGTATTACTACCTTGTAGGGAAAACAGATTACTTATTTCTTGGAAAGGTCCGTACGATATAATATCGAAAATTTCCGATGTCGACTATATTGTCGATATTGATGGGAAGCATAAAACCTTCCACATCAATATGCTTACTGAATTCCATGAACGTCCGGATTATTTGCAACCCATTTTCCAAGCAACGGACAATTCTCCAGTACAACATGGTCATTACTCATCACTGTCCGTGATACAGGATGAGGAAACAAGTTTTTCAGATGTAAATCTTCCTCTTCCAATGATCCCACTTCATTCTAGTGAATCATGGAAGAACGTTACTGTCTCTCCTGATTTGTCTCTAGGAGAACAGCGACAAGTTTCAACTATGTTGCAAACATTTCAGGATGTACTCACTGACATCCCTGGACAAACGAATGTCATTGAACATGACATTGTTCTAACTGACCATACTCCTATTAGGGTTAGACCTTATCCTATACCTATACATTTTCAAGCACAGGTCGAGAAAGAGTTGGATGAGATGATAGATTTGAAAATAATCGAACCATCCACCTCTGCATATTCTTCGCCGATGGTTATTGTGCGTAAAAAAGACAATAACATACGTCTTTGCGTTGACTATCGAAAATTGAATCAAGTAACGAAGTTCGATGCCGAACCTATGCCTTTACTGGAAGAGCTACTTACTCGACTCTCCAAATCTCATTTTTTCACTAAACTTGATTTGTCTAAAGGATATTGGCAAGTTCCTTTATCTGAACGCGCCAAACCTCTCACGGCTTTTTCAACACCTAGAGGTTTGTTCCAATGGAATTTTATGCCTTTCGGTCTTATGAACGCACCAGCTACATTCGTACGCATGATGCGCCGAATCCTATCTTATCGGTCAGATGTCATTGCATATCTAGACGACATCTGTCTTTTCAGCGATACTTGGGAAGATCACTATTCAGGGTTAGATGAATTGCTGTCTACTTTGCGTGAGCACAACCTGACAGCGAAACCCTCTAAAGCCTATATTGGTTTTAGCGAAATTTCTTTCCTAGGCCACCGAGTTGGTCATGGTTTCCTAAAGACAGAGGACCATAATACTAGTAAGATACTTAACATCTCAATCCCTAAGACTAAAAAACAGGTGAGAAGTCTGTTAGGTCTTATTCAATTTTATGGCAGATTCATTCAGAATCTATCCTCTATCATGGCACCTCTCTCAACACTTCTAAAGAAAGGTTCGCCTAATGTGGTCCACTGGTCTCAGGAATGCCAATGCTCTCTGGATAAGATTAAAACATTGTTTTCAACACCACCTATTTTAGTGCTACCTACTAAAGATAAGACATTCGTTCTTCGTAGTGACGCTTCATCCACTGGGATTGGAGCGGCACTAATGCAAGAGTACTCTGGAACTCTGCATCCTGTAATGTATATTTCCAGAAAACTTAATGCGGCAGAAAGGAATTACTCGGTTTTAGACCGTGAGCTATTAGCTATGGTTTGGTCGATCCTCAAACTACAGAGATTCCTTCTAGGCGCACATTTCATAGTAGAAACCGACCAAAAAGCTCTTACTGCTATACAGAGTAAGAATTTGAAGAGCTCGAGGTCTACTCTATATGCAATTGCTCTTCAACCTTTTCATTTCTCTGTGCGAGCTATTCGTGGATCAGATAATGTGATGGCAGACATTCTGTCAAGATGCCCACATGATTCCACATAACTATTAGGGCTTAGACTTCTGGATATGTCTAGTTCTATAGTAGTTCCTTTTCTATATCATGATAGATACACATTTGTAATTTAATAATATAATGATTGTATCACTACATAGCGGTTCATTGATGTTTATTCACCGCTGTGCTTTGATGATTTTTCTTCATAAATCATAAATTTAAGATATCTAATACGAAATGATGATATGAATTTTTTAGGCATTGTGTAATTGCCAGAATTGTATTATACTTTGATGACACCTTCCTGGAAAAATATACTTGTAGAGAAATAATTTCTCTCAGTTTATGAGACACATTCTCACCAGTCGCTCCATAAGTCGACTTAGCCTCATATTAGGCGTTATATTTATTCCTGATATTTTCATCTACACATTATTCATGCGTTGTGAGCCTATTGTACGTTGCTCCTAGATGTATTTCAAAAAAAAAAAAATGTTCCATTTTTTTTCCCGGGAGGTGTGGTAAGACTGTTACGTGCAGTCTTTGATATCTTACAATATTATACATTGGTATACTTGTTATGTTCGCAAATATTTTGTAAACAAAATAGATATTTTTTAGTGCTTAAGGGAAAGTCATTATTGAGTTACTTCCCTTGAAAGTTGTGCCGTCTCTTTCGATCGAACTCCGCGGATGAATCCAGTTTTACTGCGATTTATTCTTTGTTTGGGTAGTAATAGATTGTTCTTGCTTCAGAATATCTATGGCCTGAATTTATGTGTATTGTTTGTCTGAGTAGGACGAGTCTGTCTTATATCTGTATATCTTTACATATCTAAGTCGAACTATATGTTCTTTTGTCTCTAGAGAGGTCAAAGGCTGTTCGGCGGATGTGTCGCTAGAGCGGGGTGTTTTGGCTTCGCCCTGATATGGGGGCTGTGTTTTGCTATGTCGGCTTGTCGCCGGGAAAAAGTGATCTCTATATTTATGGGGAAAGTGATAGTCGTCTAGACCTATCGTGTATGCTTTACCCCAGTGTTTATTCTTATTGCCAAGGAATGGCAGAATCATATTTCTGAAACGCAGGTAATAAAAGATACTCTTTTGAACTCTCGTACGAAGCCACCGTTTTTCGACAGGTACGATTTGTACATCTGAGAGGATGCATTTAACTAGATGGAAAACGACGCTGATTCCTAGCAGCACTATATCCTGTAGAATGCAGTCAATTGTAGCATGATAGAATCTGCAGGGCAATGAAACATTTAATGAATGACTAACTTTAAGACAGATTCATTATCTGTATCCAAACGTGAGTGACAGCTCACGAGAGAAGCCATCTTGTAAAAACATTTAGTGACTTTCAAGAAGAGAAAAGGGATGCCCGTATTATCGCTTGATTAGTCCAGAGATCACTGCTACACATGAGAACCCATTGCTAGCGGTTCAATTTGATTATATGGAAAAATCTGTGCTGGACATTATGTTAAGGAATCTTCGCTAGACGAGGTTAGGTCTAGAAGCCATCTTGGATATTGTTTATAATCTGACGTGCTTTGTCAGTAAACTCAGATGATATATATATGGGCAATACTGAGTGCTTGGCTATTGACAGTCCATTATACTATTATTCTACATGAGTGCCCATGTAACATTGCAAGACCATTTATCCACTGTACCATGATGTATTATGCCAACCTGTGATTTGTCACTATCTGTGCTGTCGAGTGTGTACGTCCAATTAAACTGTAGTAAAGGTACACAGTCGTTGGTGTCGATGACTTCCAGCCATACATGAGTGTGAGAAAAGAACATTTGTCAACACCACGAACTCTTCCTATCATTCGCATATTACACACTCAATCTATGTCTACACACCACTGCGTAGGTCAAGTTGACATTCCATACTCAAACCACGAGCAACACAACAACACAGTATTTAACTCTGGTGATGTTCGAGTGAGCTTCAGATTTTTCAGCATGTCTCTTGCTCAGGGCAAGGGTCTTGTATTAAAAGAGTTTATCAACTGATGATGACATCTGTCTCCCAAAGAAAGATCTTATCAAATGTATATAGCAGACATTTGACAGTCATGTGAGTCATAAAGTAACATTTATATTCATCTATACAAGAAAGCACAAAAATAGAGACAGATTCCATCAGGAAGCAAGAAAACAGTGAATAGGAACTATTTTAGTTTAAGACATTAATTGTAAATGTGTTATGTATATATGAAAGTGACCCATAATTTATTTGCATTTTATTTGAAAATTAACGAAGAACGAAGAAGAAAAGATCTTGTATATAAATAAATTATAAATTGTATCCAGAGTCTTCAGTGAATTATTTAAATTTGGTTTAAAGTTCTTGTTGTGTAGTTAATTACCCCAGCAGAGTCATTGTTTAAGGTTAGTCTGGAGAGAAGCAAATGGGAATCTGGGTAGTACATTACCATCTCATCTAGGAACCTATACAGCTTGACTATACCTTTGATGATGTCGTAGATTTGGATAGGTATTTAAGATAGATTCTTGTCCCGTCTGAATAGAACTGAAAAAAGGTGGTAACTCAGTGAGAGATAAGGTAAAGAAATAGATTTCACGAGTGAATGAGTTAAAGGTAGAATGTGTCACTGGATTGAGAAGATACACTAGTCCGGGCTATCTTTACGACTGAACTTTGTTTATCAGACAACTCTCCTTTCCCGTATATATTAACATATACACTATTAACCACTCACATACACACACACACAGATAAGTGACGACAACCAGACGCACAAACGTGAAAACTATGGTAAATGGGGTATGGATATTGAGCTGAGCTGACCAACACCGGTAATTAAGTTTTGTTATTATCATAAAAACTTCACAACATCCAATATCAATAGAAAATCATAGGTTACAGAAATTAAAAACACAAACCCATAAGTGCAATCCCCTCTGTTGAGACAAGATCCCACAAGAATGAAGTTAATAACCCCAAAAGGTCAAAAGATTTGCGCTATGGTATAGAATTTGACTATACTGTAAAGAACAGAGTTCCTAATTAATCTATCCTGAAAATAACAGTATTAGCAAATAAAAGGAAGAAAAAACAAAAGTGAGTACAATGATTAAACAATAGAAGAATTATTCACTCCTCTTTCTGTCTGCTCTGACAAACCTGTGGCCACATTCAGTCACGCTTACCTAATCGTTGATTAACAACATCTGGAACATATCTCCATGATACACGTAACAAATCCAGTGTTGGGTTTTGGCAAAAAAAGCCCCAGTTCCTCCAAGACTGATTAAATTAATCCTCCTATTGGGGAATGCTTACTTTGTTACTCTTAATTGGATATGTTTATGTCACTTCAATTAGTCCAGTTAGGAAATTAATTACTGAGATATAGTGTTCACAGTGTACAGCAGCTTGTAATTTTCGATATTTAACGAGAATGTCAGGTGAGTAAATCTCTCTGGATAAATCCTCGCCCACAACACAGTGGTCAGTAGCCGGGTAGTGTTAAATTTGATATTTCGCCACAGCGGGCTGAATGTAAATGAAAGTCAAAAGAGAAATCTGGGTAGCTATATGTCCAGTTAAAATTATTCTTAATGTCATATGTCGGTACTCTCTCTCTCTCTCTCTCTCTCTCTCTCTCTCTCTCTGGGGGAAACAAGAGGGCCAAACAGGTCAATCTCGAAGACCCGATAGTACATAATAATGTTTCTGGTACTATTTGACTTAGACCACTTTTCTCAGATTTAGACCGCTGGTAGGTTTAGTTTGTGATCAGTACTGGATTAGAAAGAAAATTCAAACATTTAATCACACTATCAGTATTCTATCCTAACCCGCGTAAATATATGATTTCTTATCCACACGGTTATTAAATTTGATTAGAAACCACACGTTTCTTGCTTATCTTATCATTTTTAACACGTGAAATAAGCGCTAGTCATTTACAAAATTGCACTTAATGAATTAGAAATAAATATATATATTTCGTCAGTACTCAATCGCCTAATGAATTTACTAATCAATTAAAACATCACTTTCCTGGGTAATAGCGAGTAATGAAATTGACGTTACAGCTTGAACAAATTAGCTTTGTGCTATTTAATACGCTAATCAATTAGCACAGTAAATCCTAGTGAAATGAAAATGACGAACTTTAACAATTTAATCACTCAAGTGCTAGTATATATATTTACCGCAACACAGAAACTGAAACTATCTCCAACGAAATACTAAGAACAATGGTCTAGGATTCGAAGCTAGATATTCCGAAAAATTCTGAGGCTACTAGATAAATGATTTTAAAAGCTGGGGTATATATATAAAATAGGTATTAATTCGCTAGCCAGTGCGAGATATCACGCCTTAGCCCATTTTTTCGGTAAAATCTGCGGTTTATTTCTAAATTAAAGGTTTATTTCACTCCTATGCCGCCACCTAGACATTGTCAACGAGTACCGTAAAATCTCGCGTATAATACGCACTCATGTATAATACGCATGCTTGATTTAGCCCAAAATTTTCTGGTAAAATGGAAATTCGTGTATAATACGCACCATAATTTTTCAAGATTTTATTTTATAAAACATTTGTTTAAAAAACTGACTGAAGATGGAAGATGCTGCGCGACAGCAGTTCTTCGATGAACTGAAAGACCATGTCACTTTATAAAACGAACTGCCCATCCATATGACGCTTTAAATGCTGTTGTGCCTGTACGAGACTTTTTAAGTTCCAGAGCTTTGAGTCGGATTTCAATGCATGAAACACCGATGCCTTGTTGCCTTCTATCCACTACCCACTCCAATAATGCTTTTTTCTAGGTCTGGAAGATCTGGTGGTGACCCTCGATTCGCCTTTTTCTTATTTGGCAACACTTGCAGCGCCTCTTTGTTTTTTCGCCATAATCGAATGTTACACTCGTTAATGGAAAAATGTCGACTTGCTGCCCGATTGCCGTTAGATTCTGCATATTTTACCACTAAGAGCTTTTCTGCTGCAGTACAACATTTTCTCGAATTCATTTTTAGGGCTCTAAATAATCAAATGACAAACTTCACAACCAAGCTTAATATCAAAACAGATTGAAGACCAGGAGTGCGAAATGCGTTTTTCAACAATGTCTGACACATAAGAAAACACATGGCACATTCAATTTTGCGCCATTTTCACTGTCAAATTGTGACAAAAACATGACAGACTTTTCAATGTAGGTTACTTTCGATATCGAAAATTACGTATTTTTAAGTACCGTACTCGAGTATAATACGCACCCGAGTTTTAGCGGGCAAAAATGAGTAAAAATTGTGCGTATTATACGCGAGATTTTACGGTAAACCGTCTTTTGATCTCTTCTGGTTCTGTAGCTGATTACGTTCCCTGGGACTCACGAACAGACGGGTGAGGTCGGTAACTGTGGTTATCGCCCCTTGATTTTACAAATAGACGACCCGTTCTCTTTCTACATGCGTTCAGTCTGATCTGTCACTATTTCACTGATTACCCAATCGCTCGTGTAATAATTCAGTTAACGGCTCTGGACGAGCTAATAGGTCTGTTTGTAAACATTCCTAGTGCCTGTAAGACATAGAGAAAAGACAATAGGCGTGGCTAAAATATGAGTTAGATAGATATCAAAGAGCATTAGTTCTGCGTTAACAAAACGTGCATACTAATTAAGGAAGCAAAGGTGGGAGCCAGGTGGGAGCAAAGACGTGCGGATTCATGTAATCTATTTTACATAATCTGTCACAGATGTCGATACACCATTACTCTTTTCTGAGAATGGGGTATTTCTTGTAAGACCAGTTTCTTATCTGGCACTATCCTGATAACATCTGATACATCTATTTGTCCAGGATAATATCACCATCATTATATCTTTCCTCTTTCTACACTGTCCTAAATTGGCTTGACGTATGCGTAGCTATATTATAATAATAATAACCAATTCAATCAAAACTGACCGAGGTGACAGTTCTGAGCGGCTTATTTTCCTAGTTTCTCTTTCGACGTTTTCTCCTCTCTTCTGGTTGCCGTGAGAGTTTTAGTTTCACCCAATCTGATGGTGCGCCGTGGTGAGCATCGCCACCTGGTCCGATCGACAATTTCATGGTGATGCATAGCTTAAGCCATCTACATTTGACGTTCCCAAGCAAATCAATTTGTTCAGTCGCATTGCTATGGTGTGTAGCTGAATAACCTGTATTAATAGTGCATTTTTTTTAACTTCCTTTTTTCGTACTCTTTATTACTGGCACTAGGCGAGTTGTCTTATAAAATTGTTTATACATTTCAATTTTAATGATATTCTAGTTGGGCTTTATTTTTGTACGTTATTCTAATACTCCCTTTCTCACTTCTACTTTCACATCATCATCGCTCCCACCTTAACACTACAACTACTCCCACGTTAACATTACCCCTTCCCTATTTAACATCAATAAAATTGCTACTTTAACATCATCACTTCCCACTTTATCACTATCATCACTCCTATTTTGACATCCGCACCCCTTCCATTTTGACAGCTTCATTCCCCCCATTGTCATGTTACAACCACGCCCATCGTCACAACATAATCACATTTTCACAATGTCACAACTCCCACTTTCACAGCATCACCATTCCCATTCATTTTCACATTATAATCATGCCCATTTTCATATCAAAATAACTCGCATTTTCACATCACAATCACTCCTTTTCACATCATATTCACACGAATTTTCACACCATTATCACTACCCGTATTACACCATCCCAATTACAATTGTTGCATCATCACCTCTCCCATGTTCACATCATTACCACTCCCATTTCTTACATCGTCATCACTCCCACTTTCACAGCATCACCACTCATATTTTCACATTGTAATCACCCCCACTTTCACATCAGAGACCCTTTCAGCCATAATTGGCTATAGGAATGCACCCTTTGAGGTGATAGCCCTCAGCTGCGTTGTGTTCCTAGTAGCGTGCGCTGTTCTCGTCTGCTTGTCGTGAGAGCTTTTTTGCCAAATCTGAGCTGGCGCCGTAGAGAACATCACCACTTGGTAAGATCGGCAGCTTCACCCTCCCAGGTTGCCTTCATGTCTCTCTTGCACGCATCTTTGAACCTCAGATGCAGTTCGCCACATCTTACCATTCTCATATTCGCATCATCTTCACTCATATATTCCCATCATAATCACTCACTTTCACATCCTCATGCCTTCCATTTTCACGTCACCATCATTCCTGCTTTAACTTCACCACCACTCCTGCTTTCACAGCACCACCACTTCGGCAAAGACGTTGGTAAAGTCACGAGGACGACAGCAAAACCACTTCCCAGCCAACGTCATCATAACTTTATTTAATCCCTTTTCGCGCTACATATTTACTCAACCTGTGATGGCTTCACGTCACAGCCATTACTAATGCGAAAAATAACACTAAAAAAATATTCACAGTGTTGTAGCGGTATTTTATTAGAGCTACCGCCCAATAAAAACTAAACAGTCGCCTCAGTGGTTCTTACATTGTAAAAAAAAACAACAAAAAAACCAGCGCAGTGACTCACCAACTGTTATCACTACTTAATTATAATGAAACTAGCAATAACCCGTCAAAATTGACAGGTTTTTAATTATAGTGTGTTGTTTCTTACATGTATTAAAGACGGTACTATTGCTACTGTGGTAATTTCATTGCAGGCGACCGTCATTAGATATTTGTAGTGAAAATTATATGGATGTATTAAATATGAAGACTCGGAGTAACCTTCCTAAATGACCTGTGGGGCAGTGATAATGATCTAATAGACCGGAAATTGACTAAATAACTAACATTTCTTTTATTACAACATGTCTTGTAATTGTTCGTGCAAATTTTAGAATCTTGACTTACCATAATCAAACTGTTCATGCACACCGTCATTTGCGCACTTTTCTGTTTTCGGGGGAGTACATATAAGGGAAACAATGCAATTATTGTCTAACTTTCAACCACTGTTGTACCCCTTAGCTTGATGATGCTTGATGCGGCACAGATTTGCTGAGATTAGAGCAGGTGAAAACCAGTGTGAGTTTGCTCAGTTTCGCATGATTTTGTTTGCTCAAGCTGGGCCAGGTGATAAAATTACTCGCCCGTAGTCGGTTTTCGTTTGCTCATGCAACAGATAACAAGATAACCCGTCTGTGCGACACATTTGGGACGGACACGCATGATATAATCATTTCCTGTCCAAGACATTACTTTGTAAGAAAGTAATAAGTGTTACATCTGGCACACGTTGTCGTATGAATTTAACGACATGTTTGTGAGTTCGTACACAGAGAAGTCGGATGTTTAAAGCCCATTTTCAGAAAAGTAATGTGTAAAATTTTGCACTATTTTGCACTATTCAAATCAGATTGGCTGATCATTTGAGTTCCCTAACAAACAGAGCGGGGAAGGACAGTGAATATAATCTGACGCTTCAGTCAGTCTATTTCACTGTGAGATTCACGCTGCCAAAGACACCAGACTTGCCAGTAGTTAGAAGTCAGTATATCCTTTTATCAGACCGGACAGCTTTTATTGGAGTATTCATCAGGACTTACAATTCAGCCCAGGAAATCTCCAACATTTTAAATAAGGAAAACCGGAATATCTGAGGAAACTAAAACACACGGAGTCATAGAGGGAGTTTTAGTGCTAAATTAACGACTCCAAGTATACGTGTAAGAGGCCTAACCCAGTGCATTAACTTATTCATTATAACAAAAACGTCTGTGAGCCAAGATTGGCGTAAGTTGTGATTTTACATTCTATATTTCATTACTAACATGTGAACTAACATATATGTATAAATTACCATGTGAATTTTAATGTTTGGAAAGTGCTAGGAATGTAAAGAAAGGTTTCTCTCGAGAGCTTAAGTTTAATACTCATCGAGAGTAATTCTGGGTTAAATGGGATGGTGAAATAGAAATGGGGAAAGGGGGGGGGGGGCGCACATCACTATGTGTCGGAAAACGTAATACTTAGGATAGCGTTTCACGTCTATTCTTTCATCATAGTTATTGGTGGTACCATCAGAAAGTACTATCTCTGAAACCAAATGAAGGTAGAAGTGGACTGACGTTGTGCGAGACACCGTCATAAGAGGGTCTTATAGACAGACGCAGGACCAGCTTGGCCGTTACTCCTTGACGTTCTGGGAACGTGCGGTGCCGTTAACCTTGACCAGCGACGAGCGTGAGCAGTGTAACAAGAACCAACTCATCAGAAGGAGCAGAACCGTCACTGGCAGCTAAGGACAATCTATATGCTGCCACTTGAACTTCTCTTTTTTATAATTTACACCTCATCACAACCGTGATGATAACTTTTTCTTGATCTATAACTATTCAAATTGTTTAGCTGTTACACCTAAAGTGATTATTAAATTTTGTTATTTGTAATTATACAAATTGTGGTTCTATTTAATCATTTCTAAATGTACTGCATGTTTGTCTCAGTCAATGTACTAAATACACTCTAAACTGAGCTATACCAGAATAATAAGAATTCCCCTGAATTAATCAGAGGTGGGATTATTAAACGAGCTAACATAAACCATTGCTTAATTCTTCACAAGTTGTCCGCAAATTCTAGAATTAACGTGCTCAGCCAAATGCAGCATTATTTTCTCTTATCTGAATATCTTGTGAACACTACTTTGTATAGAAGTGTCATTAACCTTCTATCTACATATCTGCCAAGAGTAATCCTGTGCGAAGATAGACACCTTTGAAACCCATATTAGATACTCTTGAGTTTTGGCCACTGTTGGACCACTACTGCAAAGCAAAGAGGGGGGGGGGGGGAATTACGTCACAGAGGTCAACAACAGAAATGATAAATTGTACTAGAGATAGGACGTTGTGGTCTTCTACTCCACTGGGCATGGTACTTGAAGACGAATAATCATCTGTGTTCAGCAATATTCCTTGACAGTGAGAAACAACATAATATGAAAAGTTACTGTCAACAAATTAACAATATAAAAATCAGCTGGCCTGTTACAGAACAGCTAAACATCTAAGCTGTTAAATTGTTTATGTCTTCGTAAATGAAAAAAACAAAACACTTACAGAAATAAAAACCGTAAAGTAAAGACACCAATAAAACATACAGTGACAAAGCAATTAAAACAAAAGAACCTAGCTCGAAAGGTTCAGACAGGATGATAACAACCTTTGGAAACACTCAGACACATATTTACGTGTAGGACACAAATTAAGAACTGAGAGCCGCTGTAACAAGATCATATCTGCAGCGTTGCCAGTGGAGGTAGTTTTGGAGAAGAAAAAAAATTCGGGTGGTGCTTATATTCGACATTTTCTGATACTCAGGCCAAATAGCAGAATGTTATTTGTTTATAAAAATGTGGAAATAAAGCATTAGATAACATTCACTTAGCTGACGTGTATAATGTTTTACCAGTTTGCGGTTACCGCTGGTCATGGTGTGTTTTATTTAGATGGTTTACCCTTATTCTCTCTCTCCTCTCTTTCTCTCTTTTTTCTCTCTCTTTCTTTCTTTCTCTTACTATTTCTCTCTCTCTCTCTCTCTCTCTCTCTCTCTCTCTCTCTCTCTCACTCTTTCTCTCTCTCTCGCTCTTTCTCTTCCATTTTGTTAATTTAATAATTTCTTTGGTGTGAATAAAAAGAATACTTTAGTATTTACGTCAACATATACCAGAATACTGTAGGTAGCATTACAAAGCAGTCCATGTTATGGAATCCACAGGGAAAGAGAGGCAGAGGTAGACCAAAAAAACACATGGAGAAGAGAACTGGATACAGAGGTGAAAATGATGTGGAAAACATGGAAAGAACTTAAGCAGATGGTACAGGACAGGAAGACATGGCATGTGTTTGTTGTAGCAAAATATGCGAGAATAAACGCTCAATTCAGTACGATTTAGGCATAAAACGATAATAAATACATTAGCCCGCATGTGTCTGACGGTAGGCATCTTCGAAGCCAGCACCGCTGCTTTTTGCACAGTGCTAAGCCTATAGAACGATTTCACGGAAAAAGTCTGACACGCTTTAGTTTCGTTTTCGAGAAACACCACTAATATTTAACTTTGCCCAATCTGCTGATTACACTTTGTAGTCTAGCCTTACAATTAACTATTGGCGGAAGTATACCGCAATATAGCTATCTGAAGTAACACTTTCTGTCAATTTTGTAGCAAAATCCATAGTAATCCTTACATTTTTTGGTAATATTACACGATACAATGCTAACTAGTAACGCAAATTCTTTAACCCGCCCCGTCTACACCCCGCGTCGCTAACACAGTCTGCAACGCATATATTCACACTGCAGAAAAGCCAGCAAGGCATAACCACGCAGACAGTTTTATTTCCTCTTCGTGGTAGCATTTCTGATGTAACTAAAACTGTAGTTATTTGAAAAAATACATGCTCGCAAGATGAAAGAGAGGAAGATGGCGGACTTGTGTAAAATTTTAGTTGACGATGGACGATGACAAAAATTGGAAATTTTAAACCATTATGAAGTCCCCCATAAGAATTATATGGTAGTATGACGTAAATTTGGTTGAGTAAGAATGTACTTTAAATAATATGATAGTCCCAGTAATAGAGAAGTTATTACAGAAAAACTAATATCTTAGGGTGAACAGAGTATGAATGTGAAAATGGAACGGTAGGAGAAATGTAATCCTAAACAATATCTTTTGTATTGGGCATGACTAGAGCAGACGGGCCAATCGACCACCAGTTATTCAAAATTGTTTTGGGTTTTTCATTCAAACTGCATTTGAATTCAAGTAGTAGAACGTTACGATTGGCTAGTGCTGGTAGATATTAGTAAAGGCTTTGATTATTCATTTCCAGTTGAACTAAAATTTGTATACAGATACGCTGAAAAACAGCTGTGTTAATTTTAAACTTAAATATAGAATAAATTCACAGTCTGTACAGTTCGGAGGAAGCTGAGGCCATTTCTTCACAAAATCAGCGTCATTTGTTTATATATTTCTTGATTGTGAGGGTCTATGTTCCTGTTGCCGGCTGGTGACAGGAAACCTGCTGAGTGCTTATAAACGCCAACCAGTCTCCAACCAGACTTATATGCTGTTGAATATCCAGTAGGAGCTTTGGCGATTGTTGAACTTGAAATTTCTGCAACTACCCATCGTATTATCTTACAACAAGGACTCTCAGGTGAAGAGTAAAACCTCTGGGGCATCTCTGACATTTTCTTGTGTTTCAAAATATTACACAGGAATTTTATGGGGGTATGAGGAACTACAGCCCTCATATACAGTGACTCTCCCGGTAGATAACTAAAGTGAACTCTTTAATATTTTATCCAGGAAGGACATTTATAAAATAGATAACTAAAGTGAACTAATTTAATATTCCCTACAGGAAGAACATTTATAATACATAATAACTTTTAGTTATTGGGCAGATTGTCCCAACAGTTTTAATTGTTCCTTTTCTGTAAACTATCTTGTTCTTATTTTCAAAGACCTGTCCACAAGCTATGAATGGACAGGCAAAATACATTGTAAATATTCATTCAAAGAAAAACTTAACTGCTAGTTATTAACTTCTTTAATGGAAACTTAAAGTGTTTGATTGTTGTGTACCATCATTCATTTCTCCCCTAGACACTAGGTACACCATACACCATACACTAGAGCCAGAAGATTGACCGTGTGAGACCTAGGGAGGTAGCGTTAGGTTCTCTGCACATAATTCATCATCATCATCTATAGAGTCAGAGACCTACATTTGCTTGACCTCACACGGTTATAGCAGACACCTTTTCATTCTTTTTAGGATACCATCATAACCTCCCCAGCAAAATCAACTTTGCTACATAAATTGGTAGGCTTGTCCCAGCATCTGAATTTCTCTTAGTACTACATTCATTGAGGTCTGGGGTTTAGCTTTAACAACAGTCTAATTTTCCCAGGGAATCCCCATATAGTATTACCCAAGATTTGGGTAGTGAAGAAAGTGTCAGAGCCCAGATTTAATTAAATAAATTTATAATTAGTTACAGCTTTTGTTAGAACATTTTGTACTTATTAGAATGGCAGATCTGGCCAAGTTTCGCTCTGCTGCTGTGCAGCCTGCGAAAGAAATGAACATGGAGGGTCAGGCTTTGATCCAATATGTAACTTCAGATTGTGACAAGTATATTGAAAGGGAAGATAGGAAGATAGCTGAAGAGAAGAGGTTACAAATTGAGGCTGACAAAGAAATTAAGAGGTTGCAGATTGAGGCTGACAAGGAGGCTAGGGCATTAGAGGCTGATAGAGAGGCTGAGATAAAGAGGCTCCAATTAGAGGAGAAACGACTGCAAAGGGAAGCAGAAGAAAAAAGATTGACTGCCGAAAGGGAGGCAGAAGAACAATGACTGCAAAGGGAGGCAGAAGAAAAAATATTGACTGCCGAGAGGGAAGCAGAAGATAGAAGATTGCAGAGGGAGCATGAGATACGACTAAGGGAGTTAGAAATCCAAGACCATGCTCCTGAAAATTGTGCTAGCCCCTTTGCCTCAGATGCCACTACTAGTCAGTGAGCCTCAACCTCAGCTATGGGTTTTCATGTAGACCATTTTGTTGAGAAAGACGATGACATAGAAGGGTATTTAGGCAGGTTTGAACTTTTAGCTACTACTTATGGGTTAGAAAGAGAAAGATGGGTGGTAAAGTTGTCTCAGGGACTTCGGGGAACAGCTTATGAAGTGTTTTCCAAAATGAGCAGGGATGACCAAGACAACTATGACATGTTGAAGCAAGCTCTTCTGTTAAGATACGAAAAGAACGGAGAGTTTTATAGAAAGAAATTTAGGAATGCCAGGCTACTTTCGGGTGAGACCTATCACCAGCTCTCCGCCCGGTTGGAAACGTATATGTAGAAATGGGCGACTCTGGGGAAAACCCAAGATCTCAAACAGATGATACTCATTGAAGAAATGAGAGAGTCCATGGCTCCAGACATGAGAAAGTTTCTCATGGAACAGGGTGCAGAGAGGCTGGGTGAGATAATAAATGTCGCTGAGAGGTATCAGGCAGTTCAGGCAGAGGTAGCTGGCACGAAGAAGAAACAAATAGATCAGAGTAAGGCCCCTCAAAACCATAACAAATTCGATAATAGAAATAAGCAGAACTTCGATAGGCCTCGAAATGAATTAAAGAATAGACCCTCACAATTCAATGATAGAAGAAATGATGAAAGAAAACCTTTTAACCAAGGAAAGAGGTATTGTAAAAATTGTCGGATGGACAACCATAACACTGAAAATTGTGGAAGGAGACCTGTAGTAATGGCCACGCTCCAGGTCAGGTCGACTCCTAAAAAAGAGGAGGAACCACCAAAAACAATGTCTCGTAAACAGTGGAGAAAGGCACAGGCTGAAGATAGGTCACTGAAGCCGTGTTTTGAAAAACTCCAAAAACTCCATACCCCTCCAAGGAAAGGAGATTTCTATTTGGATGATGGACTGCTTTGCAGGGCGGATAAAGCAGGAATATCCGGGTGTGGACAGGTAGTAGTGCCATCGAAATATAGGGCACAAATTATGAGACAAACACATGTTCTAGATGGTGAACACCAGAAAATGGGCACCACATGCCAAAGAACATCTGTTGGATATTTCTGGCCCGGAGAAATTGATGACATAAGAAAATTTGTCGAAGACTGCGAACAATGCAGCGAGAAAAATTCCACAGGGTGGAAAATTAATCACCAAATGCAAAAGAAGCATTATGGCAAACCGGGACCAGAACCTAAAGAGGGAACACCCACACGTGGGAACAGGAACCAGGACCTAGAAACGCCAAGGGGCAAAATTAGGCCTGGAAAGAAAAATAATTATAATAAAGTGGACGAAGGGGAATGGGAACCCCCGTTTCACAGACAGTCTTCGCTAAATTGTTTTACAATGGCTACTATGCAGCGAGTACAAAGAACTGTTATACCCCAGAATAAGCTGACGATCCCTCGGTCGGACTTATGTAAACTGGAGGACGAAAAAAGAGAGCGAAGTTCTCTCAATTTGAATTTGAACCTTAGGGGAGACAGCCCCAGGAAACAAATTGGTGGTGGTAGATTCTTGTGTGGTGACACAAAATAGAAACGTCCGCAAAACAAAGCTTCCAGTGTAAAGGACCTGACAGGTGCCATGAATACTATGTCAGAAAAATTAAAAGTCCATATGTAACTTTGCTAAGGACCTGGACAGATGAGAAGGCAGAGGAGACTGTTACCTCATCATACCAATATGTGAACGAACTGACCACTCGTTTAAAAACCAGTTGGAAACTGGCAAATGAAAATTTGAGACAAGCCAGGAAAAAGCATGCTGCTTATTATAATAAAAAAGCGAAGGATCGAGAACTTGCTGTAGGGGAGAAGGTACTTCTTCTATTGCCAGGCAGCAACAATAAACTTCAGATCGGATGGCAAGGGCCATATACAGTTTTGGAAAAGGTATCCAGAACAAATTATAAGATAGACAAAAAGGGAAAGGAGAAAGTCTATCATGTGAACCTTTTGAAGAAATATCTGGACAGACAAATCCAGGAGGGATCACATTTAATGGCCTTGTCTATAGCAACCGAGATGAAAAATGAACCTCTCTCCTCGGTTGAATATCCACTGAAAACCAGTGAAACGTTTGCACAGGTGAAAATCAGTAATCACCTGACAAAAGGACAGAAGGAGAAGGTTCAACAGGTCCTTGAGAAACATACAGATGTGTTAACTGATAAACCGGGACACACAAATTTGTTGTCATATGATATGAAACTACTAGACCCAGCACCCATCTGTATGAGGCCTTATTCTATTCCGTTCGCTAAGGAAAAAGCTTTGAAAGAGGAGATTGATTATCTGTTAAAAGAAGGGATTATTTCTCACAGTGAGTCTCCTTACAGTTCCTGTGTGGTTCTGTTGCGGAAACCATCAGGAGAACATAGACTGTGCATAGATTACAGGAAACTGAATGCTGTCACAGAAGGTCAGGTGGATCCATTACCTGATACTACTCAACTTTTTGCCAGGCTGAACAAGGCAAAATATTTTTCTAAGGTGGATCTTAGCAAAGGCTATTACCAGATTCCAGTAAAGCCTGAGGTTCGACCTTATTTGGCATTTAGCACCTCGGAAGGTCATTATGAGTTCAACATGTTACCATTTGGTTTGAAAAATGCCCCGAGTGTGTTTTCTAGGATGATGCGAAAATTGCTGGATCCCCTGAAAAATCCATGTATTTCGAATTTTATGGATGATATCCTCATTGCTACGGAAACATTTGAGGAACACGTTACCTCTTTGAATATGCTGTTTGATAGACTCAGAGAGGCTAACTTAACCGCTAGGCCAACCAAATGCTGTATTGGTTGTAAAGAGTTGGAATTCTTGGGACATACAGTACATCAGGGTAGCATGACCCCTGATCCCAAGAATCTGGAAAAACTAAAAAGAGCACCTAGACCACAAACAAAAAAAGATGTGCGATCTTTCGTGTCTCTGTGTGGTTTTTACCAAAAATATATCAAACATTTTAACTCTATATGTGCTCCTTTGACCAATTTAACTCGCAAAGGTCAAACTGATACTATAATTTGGTCAGCACAGTGTGAATTGGCTTACCAGGAGTTAAAAGAGAAGCTTACAAGCAGGCCAGTGTTGCAATTGCCTGACTTGACTAAAGAATTTATTGTGAGAAGTGAGGCAAGCAATGTAGGCCTGGGCGCTACATTATTGCAAAGGTCTTCCTCACAAGATGGATAATTGAACCCAGTCGCTTATGCTAGCCGCAAATTGAACAAGGCGGAAAAAAATTACTCAACCAGTGAAAAAGAATGTCTCGCTTTAATATGGGCTGTAAAGAAATTCCAAATTTATTTATATGGCCGGACATTTGTGGTCCAAACGGACCATTCTCCCCTCGTGTTCTTATCACAAGCCAAGCATTAAAATTCTAGATTATTGAGATGGTCTCTCTAGATGCAACCATACTCATTTCTAATAGAATACATTCCCGGCCCTTTGAACTTTGGCGCAGACTTTCTGAGCAGACATCCTTATGATGAAGATCAGAAAAACGAGTAAGACTTCATGGAGCTAAGTTATCTCGCATATTATAACCTGCAAATGAATGCAAGTTTTAGGATGGGAAGTGTGTAGCAAAATATGCGAGAATAAACGCTCAATTCAGTACGATTTAGGCATAAAACGATAATAAATACATTAGCCCGCATGTGTCTGACGGTAGGCTTCTTCGAAGCCAGCACCGCTGCTTTTTGCACAGTGCTAAGCCTATAGAACGATTTCACGGAAAAAGTCTGACACGCTTTAGTTTCGTTTTCGGGAAACACTACTAATATTTAACTTTGCCCAATCTGCTGATTACACTTTGTAGTCTAGCCTTACAATTAACTATTGGCGGAAGTATACCGCAATATAGGTATCTGAAGTAACACTTTCTGTCAATTTTGTAGCAAAATCCGTAGTAATCCTTACATTTTTTGGTAATATTACACGATACAATGCTAACTAGTAACGCAAATTCTTTAACCCGCCCCGTCTACACCCCGCGTCGCTAACACAGTCTGCAACGCATATATTCACACTGCAGAAAAGCCAGCAAGGCATAACCACGCAGACAGTTTTATTTCCTCTTCGTGGTAGCATTTCTGATGTAACTAAAACTGTAGTTATTTGAAAAAATACATGCTCGCAAGATGAAAGAGAGTAAGATGGCGGAGTTGTGTAAAATTTTAGTTGACGATGGTGTCGTGGTTGAGTAAAGTGTAGAGTATTTGTCGAGTTGGACAATAGTAGTGAAATCGACAAGGGATAGTGGACTGACAGAGTTATAGATTACACACACAGAAAGGTGTAAATAGGAGATGGACTTGAGACAACCTGGAAGAAGATTTATCAATGTGATCTCTCTCTCCAAGCCTCAACTCACTTTTTACTGTCTAAGCCCCTCCTGCTCTCACTCTTTTCTCTTATCAAACATAGAGATTATAGTAAAGAGCTAAACAAGTTTAATTATGGATGAAAAGGGTCGGGAACAGCGCATTAATAAATGTGTAAACTTTATTAAAGAAGAAAAGCATGGAATTAATGCATATCATCATACACAGCATAAATTACATCAATAATCAAATAATCATCAATAGTCATCAATAATCATCAATAACCACCAATAATGCAAATACACACCCACAAACACACACACCACCAACACTCATAAAACCTATAGAACACGGAGAAAATAACTAAGCTGTCCGACCGAGGGTTCGCTTTCGGGGACCAAAGGCGTTAGCTCCAGAAAGTGTCTTACAGATACATATCCTTCAAGATGACTGAAGTGAAATACCAAACTTTCCTTGTCGGGCCAAACGTTGGTGACCCCTAATTGCGCGAGGGAACACTGGAAGACGTTGTTTATCTCCTGCTGACCAACTAAACGAACTGAGCGACAGCCTGTCCGCTATTTCGTGGGACCAAATGTGCTAGCTTCAGAAAGTGTCTTACAGATACATATCCTTCAAGATGACTGAAGTGAAATACCAAACTTTCCTTGTCGGGCTAAACGTTGGTGACCCCTAATTGCGCGAGGGAACACTGGAAGACGTTGTTTATCTCCTGCTGACCAACTAAACGAACTGAGCGACAGCCTGTCCGCTATTTCGTGGGACCAAATGTGCTAGCTTCAGAAAGTGTCTTACAGATACATATCCTTCAAGATGACTGAAGTGAAATACCAAACTTCCCTTGTCGGGCTAAACGTTGGTGACCCCTAATTGCGCGAGGGAACACTGGAAGACGTTGTTTATCACCTGCTGACCAACTAAACGAACTGAGCGACAGCCTGTCCGCTATTTCGTGGGACCAAATGTGCTAGCTCCAGAAAGTGTCTTACGGATAAATATCCTCCAAGATGAATGAAGTGAAATACCCAACTTTCCTTGTAGGTGCTATACGTTGGTGACCGCTACTTGCGTGAGGGGGGCTGGAACTCTGTCCATAGATGGCAGCTCATACGTGCGAGGTTTTAAGTATCCAGAAAATACACCAGAAGAAGTCACTTGAGGACAAAGAGTCCCAGGCGCGCTTATCCGGCGCTAGGCTCTGCTTGGCTGTAAATCCTGTTTAAACTGGCTTGGCTGTGGTTTGCTGAGTGCCCCGTTTAGGCACAAAAAAAGGCGGGTGATATGGAATTCTGCTATAGGCATGCTGGGCGGTTTTGATATTCTGGAAGCCGCAATGCTCTGGCTGGTAATCCAATAGGCGAGTAGAGAACTACTACTGCATTTGGTGATTCCAGATTTAACGTTGGCTCCGTTGCACTGCGTGAGCTTAACTTGGCGTTGACAAAAAGGGGTTTTGATTCAGGAACGGGGTTGACGATTCGTTGCTAGATGTATACAGAAACCCTCTAGATCGAAGAGTATATGAATTTCTTCGCCTGACTGGAGTCTGCTCTAGCGATTCGGTCTCCCTGAAACCCGAAAATGACTAGAACATAGGCAAACACATTCTAGTACTGTGTTAAAGTTTGCCTTATCTCATGATGGTCATCTACGGGCCAGGAATATTCACGAATGTCTTTTTTTTTATTAAACCCGTCTACTCTTATAGATTACATGGACGCTCCCCCCAGACACCTGGCCTGCATATTTCTCCAGAGGTATCGGCGTAATGCGTAATCAAGAGAGTAAGACAAAGGTTTCAGAAGCAACAACTTTGCGAAAATTCCCCCAGAGAGACAATCATAATATTATGTGCTCTTTGCTCATCTAAGGGCAAACAACAAAGACTAGCAGCGGGTTTTATCTCCCCCTGAAACGGATCAAACTCGTTACCCAGGCCTCAAAGGGTACTAGCCGCTCGTGATCAAACGTTTTAAAGCGACCAGAGAAATGTTTGTCTGGTCAAGCGAGCCACCGGTGCGTTGATGTAATGTAATATTGCCGATACGCTGACCGTTTCTGACCAGTGGGGGATTTCTACTGACAGCCAGAACGCAACCAAACGCGGGTGGGGTTTGAACAGGTGAAAAATGAAAGATAGAAAAGAAGAATACAAATTGTCTAGGAAAACAGAACATTAAAAAAGTTAATAACATATGGAACGAAATGGTAAAATAAATTATCGGTCACGTGACAAGTGCCCCCCTTTTAAAGTTCGAGGAATACGGACAAAAATGACAGTAATTTATCTTTTCCATAGACGTTCATTACATCCTATACTCATAAGCCAAAATCGTATCCAATTTCTGTCAGTACTGTATGACTAGCTCCGAGCTCATTTTTTTTCTTCCCTCTGTCTAATAGACGTTCAGCGAATGGGATTTTGCGAGGCCAGTCGGCACTGACGCCTTTCGTTTCCGTGTGAATCTGACCTTGCTTCCGCAATTCGCTGTGCCTGTTTATGGTCCGGAAAATTATCCGCACCTGATGTGGTTTTCGGCCCCCCTCACCTGAACTCACTGGCCACTGCGTAGGTAATCCGCCTGTTATGCGCGGTGTAATCATTGTTGGGCTCGGGCTGTTTACATTCCGTTATGGGTTTACCTGTCACGGGCGTGGACTTGAATAACCCTCTATAGCTGCAGTCTATCGGGATTTTTCGCGCGCGTGTAACCCTAGTTGGCAAATAAAGCCGTTCGTTGGCCGAAGAAATGCTAGCATTTTTCTTCTGCCTCTCCACACCTACTCCCCTGTTTCGGTGGGAGCATTGATCAATCTTCAGACCTGTGCCGTCTAAAGGTGGGTCTGGAGCTTTCCTTGCCTTGCCAGTCACAACTCTGGCTTGGTCAACGGAAATGATCAAGTTGCTCTGTAATGGCCTGGCGGAGGCGACTACTTTGCTGTCCATCAGTGGGGTTGAGACCACTGGAATAATGCGATTTGAATGAGAGAACTCAGCTGCCTGAAGCAGAGAGTAATCGATCGCATTCTGGGGTTCTACTAAATCATAACAGATCTCCGTAGCTTCTATCCTTGGAGAAAGATAGGTAATATCTGCGAGTTGCAGAGTTTGTTGAGTCGCTTTACCGGTACTAGCATGACGTGAGTCAAGGCTCTCAACAATGACTCCTTGTACAGTAGTAAGGCAGCTTTTCTCACTGTCTTCTGCCCTGAGAAGTGTGAGAGACTCAAATGGATTACCAGGGATCCCTTCGCGTTGAACCATGTGTCCACCATAAACGTCAACTTTGCCCTCGCCTGAGGAAGTTACTGGCGTCAATTGAACTTTGTCCTGCAATGCGAGATCCACTTCCTGGTTGACAGGCCCCGCAGACTGCATGCAAAAGACTGGACGGTTTGAGATCCCGTTAGATCGCGAAGGGCCCGAGAGAAAACTCTCGGTGTGTTTTTCCAAAGTTCCTTGGAACGGTTTGGAAAGTTTAACCCTTTTAGCAGGCGACTTATTCTTGCACCTTTTAAGCTCAGGGTGATAAGAGGAGCGGCGCCTCCTTTCTACGATCGTTGAGTTGGAGGGATGCGCGTCTGCATATGGTTTTTCGCTGTCCGGCCGGGAATCTTGCGAAATATAACGTGATAGGGTGTGGCTCCCTTTTCTCGACGTCACGTGTCGGTTAGGTGCTGCTCGGTCTGGAGCGTGAGAGGCTCGGGGTTCGCCGCTTGCCAGACGGGAACAATCCGTATTACAATGCTTGTTAGCACCTCTCTCACCTTTGTGCAGTTTCCATGCCTGGGAACGTTGCGTAATTTTCCCCGTGACTTTAGGTCTGCTATCCCAACGTAAATTCTTTACTTATTCGGGCTTCGGCTCCAAGGCCAAAGGAAAGTCAATTTTCTGGAGTTGGGGTTCAGTTTTAGCAGGCAAGTTATCTTTCATGGGCGCAAGGTTTGCAGGGGCGTTGACCGTTAAGGGCACCGAAGAAGGGGAAGTAGAGTGACTACATTTAGTATCTGTTTCCATCCTCCGAATTTGGCTATCCAGTTCATTCATTCTGATTTGGTATAGCCTGTCCCATTCTTGGCTTTCTCTGTCCCTTTCTTGTCGCTCCATTTCCAATTGCTTGTCCCGTTCTTGTCTTTGCTTTTCCCTTTGCTTCTCATCTTCTATCACTTCTTCTACATACTGTCGGGTGAATGCTTCACTCTCCCCAGTTTGTTTACAGGACCATGCCAAGATTAAACGGCTGTCAAACCAATTGTCTACCTCGTATTGATCCTGCAGGCTTACTGCAAATTCTAGAAAGGGCTGGATTTCGCTATCCTGGTACTTCATGTACTTAGCTACCTCGAAGGCAATCCTATGCACTTTATCTAGATCGGCAATTATATCAGGGTGAGCAAACACTATAGAAGAATAGAACCTAGAGATCTTAGTTACCTAGTCCACTAGGTGCTGATTAACTTAATAGTCAATAAAATCTAAGCTAGCCTGGGAACTTTAAAAACAAGAAAGTTTGTAGCTACTCTGATCGACAAGCAAAAACCCGAAAAAAACTCCAAAAAATGTAAGTGATGTAAAACTTATTACTATCACTTCACTCCAGTTCTGTCAGTACTAAGCTATTGAGAGGATTGGTTACTATCATCCGAATGAACACCCTCCCTTGGTACAGATGCAAGCTAGTAACTGACTATCTGTAGCTTCTTATCTCAGATTAAAGAGCTACTCCTGAAAAAAATATTAACCCTTAAAAAAAAATTTTCCTGACTTTTACAACAATAGTCGTCAGATTTGTCAACCAAAAACTCAGCAGTGATACCATCAACCTTTACCAGCTGTCTCGTGTGTAGCATGAACAATAAATGTAACTTAATATTTATGATTGCTGTGGAGAAAAAAACGCTGTTCCGACTTCCACCCAAAAGAAATAGTTCGATATGTCTGGGGGAAAGAAATTCCTAAAATCTGCAATACACTAAACTCTAAGAATCAAGATAGAATCTTGTGAGAGATTCATCCTTGGAACGAGCACATATTAAATGTCGTACTAGATGGGTTCTAGAATCTCGGAAGTGCTCCCATTAATTGTCGTGGTTGAATAAAGTGTAGAGTATTTGTCGAGTTGGACAATAGTAGTGAAATCGACAAGGGATAGTGGACTGACAGAGTTATAGATTACACACACAGAAAGGTGTAAATAGGAGATGGACTTGAGACAACCTGGAAGAAGATTTATCAAAGTGATCTCTCTCTCCAAGCCTCAACTCACTTTTTACTGTCTAAGCAAGCAAAGCTGCAACTAAATGGGCAGGCAGTACGCAAAGATGAAACACCAACATACTTAGGAATCACACTAGACCGCCGAATGACATGGAAATCACAGATTAACAAAATACAGCTAAGGGCAAAACTTCGCATGGCCATCATGAAAAAGCTAGCAGGTACCACATGGGGTGCTGATGAGAATATCCTCAAAAAGCTGTACACAGGCAGAGTCAGACCTGCTATGGAATATGGCATCACAGCTTGGTCGACGGCAGCAAAGTCAAATTTTGACAGAGTAAACAGACTCCAAAACCAAGCAGCACGTATTATAACAGGGGCCCTAAAGTCTACACAAATCAACCATATGGAAAACATCACAGGGCTACAGTCAATGGAGGATAGACGTGACAGCAGAGTCTTAAAACAAGCTGAAAAATTTAAGAGGCTCGAAGGACACCCCATGTACCAAAGAATAAATAGGCTAGGAAGAGGCAGGCTCAAGCGAACTAACTTTGTCGCCCAAGCAAAAGAAAAAATTAACAATAATACCATACTAGCAAGCTCAGTTGCAAAGAAAATCCCAACAAGCTCAACTATCCCACTGTGGAAAATAAGATGCTTTCCTAAGTTAAAATCTGATATTCCAGGCATTGAAGGTAAGGAACACAGACAGAAACACAAAGAAAGTGTATAGCAACCAAGTATATTGACCAAACATTTCCAGCAAAGCTTTGGACACATGCATATACTGATGGTTCGGCAACAAATGCAGTTGAAAATGGGGTGCCGGCATCCTCATAAAATTAAAGAATAGAATTCACTCTATGGCAATAGCCACTGGAAAATACTGCAATAACTTCTGTGCTGAAGCAGAAGCCCTGAAACAGGCAGCTGAAACTCTTATTGAATGCAAAGCACAGGCAGAAAAACAGATAGTAATCTTTTCAGATGCCCTCTCAATAATATCAGCGCTAAAGAGCCACCAAACTAAAGGATTGAAAGATCTGATAATCTCCCTTGAAAGACTGGCCGAATGCTTCAAGAAGTGCACTATCCAGTGGATACCAGCCCATTGCAACATACCAGGAAATGAGGAGGCAGATAGACTTGCTAAGGAAGGAGGTGCCTTACAACAAAATGATATAGAGACAACTTACGCAACGGCAAAGACTACTATAAAGGCTACATTCAAATCCAAATGGGAAAGAGAGCACCCGGGAAATTTGAAAAATGATGCATATCATCAACTATCCAGAAAAGAACAGGTCATCATTTTTCGGCTACGCACTGGTCACAACAGATTGAGATACCATCTGTACCACAAATACAAAATTGGTGCAACAGATCTCTGCACCTGCGGTACCAGCCCAATGACAGTCGAACACCTGCTGCAATACTGCCCAACATACAGGTAATGAACGGAGTAGCATATGGCAACAACCCACTTCTGTCAACGAAAAACTGTTTGGAGATGTCGGGAACCTTGAGTTGACTACTGCCTTTATTAGAGTCATAAATGTGGAAGTCTGAAGGTGAACGAGGAAGAAGAAGAAGAAGCTCTCACTCTTTTCTCTTATCAAACATAGAGATTATAGTAAAGAGCTAAACAAGTTTAATTATGGATGAAAAGGGTCTGGAACAGCGCATTAATAAATGTGTAAACTTTATTAAAGAAGAAAAGCATGGAATTAATGCATATCATCATAAACAGCATAAATTACATCAATAATCAAATAATCATCAATAGTCATCAATAATCATCAATAACCACCAATAATGCAAATACACACCCACAAACACACACACCACCAACAATCATAAAACCTTAGAACACGGAGAAAATAACTAAGCTGTCCGACAGAGGGTCCGCTTTCGGGGACCAAAGGCGCTAGCTCCAGAAAGTGTCTTACAGATACATATCCTTCAAGATGACTGAAGTGAAATACCAAACTTTCCTTGTCGGGCTAAACGTTGGTGACCCCTAATTGCGCGAGGGAACACTGGAAGACGTTGTTTATCTCCTGCTGACCAACTAAACGAACTGAGCGACAGCCTGTCCGCTATTTCGTGGGACCAAATGTGCTAGCTCCAGAAAGTGTCTTACAGATACATATCCTTCAAGATGACTGAAGTGAAATACCAAACTTTCCTTGTCGGGCTAAACGTTGGTGACCCCTAATTGCGCGAGGGAACACTGGAAGACGTTGTTTATTTCCTGCTGACCAACTAAACGAACTGAGCGACAGCCTGTCCGCTATTTCGTGGGACCAAATGTGCTAGCTCCAGAAAGTGTCTTACGGATAAATATCCTCCAAGATGAATGAAGTGAAATACCCAACTTTCCTTGTAGGTGCTATACGTTGGTGATCGCTTCTTGCGTGAGGGGGGCTGGAACTCTGTCCATAGATGGCAGCTCATACGTGCGAGGTTTTAAGTATCCAGAAAATACACCAGAAGAAGTCACTTGAGGACAAAGAGTCCCAGGCGCGCTTATCCGGCGCTAGGCTCTGCTTGGCTGTAAATCCTGTTTAAACTGGCTTGGCTGTGGTTTGCTGAGTGCCCCGTTTAGGCACAAAAAAAGGCGGGTGATATGGAATTCTGCTATAGGCATGCTGGGCGATTTTGATATTCTGGAAGCCGCAATGCTCTGGCTGGTAATCCAATAGGCGAGTAGAGAACTACTACTGCATTTGGTGATTCCAGATTTAGCGTTGGCTCCGTTGCACTGCGTGAGCTTAACTTGGCGTTGACAAAAAGGGGTTTTGATTCAGGAACGGGGTTGACGATTCGTTGCTAGATGTATACAGAAACCCTCTAGATCGAAGAGTATATGACTTTCTTCGCCTGACTGGAGTCTGCTCTAGCGATTCGGTCTCCCTGAAACCCGAAAATGACTAGAACATAGGCAAACACATTCTAGTACTGTGTTAAAGTTTGCCTTATCTCATGATGGTCATCTACGGGCCAGGAATATTCACGAATGTCTTTTTTTTTATTAAACCCGTCTACTCTTATAGATTACATGGACGCTCCCCCCAGACACCTGGCCTGCATATTTCTCCAGAGGTATCGGCGTAATGCGTAATCAAGAGAGTAAGACAGAGGTTTCAGAAGCAACAACTTTGCGAAAATTCCCCCAGAGAGACAATCATAATATTATGTGCTCTTTGCTCATCTCAGGGCAAACAACAAAAACTAGCAGCGGGTTTTATCTCCCCCTGAAACGGATCAAACTCGTTACCCAGGCCTCAAAGGGTACTAGCCGCTCGTGATCAAACGTTTTAAAGCGACCAGAGAAATGTTTGTCTGGTCAAGCGAGCCACCGGTGCGTTGATGTAATGTAATATTGCCGATACGCTGACCGTTTCTGACCAGTGGGGGATTTCTACTGACAGCCAGAACGCAACCAAACGCGGGTGGGGTTTGAACAGGTGAAAAATGAAAGATAGAAAAGAAGAATACAAATTGTCTAGGAAAACAGAACATTAAAAAAGTTAATAACATATGGAACGAAATGGTAAAATAAATTATCGGTCACGTGACAGATGGACGATGACAAAAATTGGAGATTTTAAACCATTATGAAGTCCCCTATAAGAATTATATGGTAGTATGACGTAAAGTTAGCTGAGTAAGAATGTACTTTAAATAATATGATAGTCCCAGTAATAGAGAAGTTATTGAAGAAAAACTAATATCTAAGAACACACGACCAGACACACTGGCGTTCCTGCTCATGTTTTTTCGGTAACGTTAGGGGGGACGCGAGCTGGAAAAAGAGGCAAGGAGGTACATTCAAATTCGCTTAGGGTGAACAGAGTATGAATGGGAAAGGGGAACGGTAGGAGAAATGTAATCCTAAACGTGATATCTTTTGTATTGGGCATGACTAGAGCAGACGGGCCAATCGACCACCAGTTATTCAAAATTGTTTTGGGTTTTTAATTCAAACTGCATTTGAATTCAAGTAGTAGAACGTTACGATTGGCTAGTGCTGGTAGATATTAGTAAAGGCTTTGATTATTCATTGCCAGTTAAACTAAAATTTGTATACAGATACGCTGAAAAATAGCTGTGTTAATTTTAAACTTAAATATAGAATAAATTCACAGTCTGTACAGTTCGGAGGAAGCTGAGGCCATTTCTTCACAAAATCAGCGTCATTTGTTTATATATTTCTTGATTGTGAGGGTCTATGTTCCTGTTGCCGGCTGGTGACAGGAAACCTGCTGATGCTTATAAACGCCAACCAGTCTCCAACCAGACTTATATGCTGTTGAATATCCAGTAGGAGCTTTGGCGATTGTTGAACTTGAAATTTCTGCAACTACCCATCGTATTATCTTACAACAAGGACTCTCAGGTGAAGAGTAAAACCTCTGGGGCATCTCTGACATTTTCTTGTGTTTCAAAATATTACACAGGAATTTTATGGGGGTATAAGGAACTACAGCCCTCATATACAGTGACTCTCCCGGTAGATAACTAAAGTGAACTCTGTAATATTTTATCCAGGAAGGACACTTATAAATTAGATAACTAAAGTGAACTAATTTAATATTCCCTACAGGAAGAACATTTATAATACATAATAACTGTTAGTTATTGGGCAGATTGTCCCAACAGTTTTAGTTGTTCCTTTTCTGTAAACTATCTTGTTCTTATTTTCAAAGACCTGTCCACAAGCTATGAATGGACAGGCAAAATACATTGTAAATATTCATTCAAAGAAAAACTTAACTGCTTGTTATTAACTTCTTTAATAGAAACTTAAAGTGTTTGATTGTTGTGTACCATCATTCATTTCTCCCCTAGACACTAGGTACACCATACACCATACACTAGAGCCAGAAGATTGACCGTGTGAGACCTAGGGAGGTAGCGTTAGGTTCTCTGCACATAATTCATCATCATCATCTATAGAGTCAGAGACCTACATTTGCTTGACCTCACACGGTTATAGCAGACACCTTTTCATTCTTTTTAGGATACCATCATAACCTCCCCAGCAAAATCAACTTTGCTACATTTGTTGAAGGCCTATGCTCCTCGGGGAGCTAAAAGGTATTGACTGATTGAGTGATACCGGAAAAAAATATATATATAATCAGTTTCATTTAGAATGAAATCCATCGTCCAGTAATTAAACACATGGTCTTAATTCAAAGATGCACTTCCAGAGCAGACTCTTGGGATCAACACACGTCTTTCCATATCGTTCTTCACAAACGAACTTCTCTTTCTCCAGTGTAAACACCCGCACATCACACTTTATCAGCGTGCGTGTCATTCTCACCAGGTGCATTTCAGTGCATGCAAATTTAATACAATGGAAACTTGTATTGCCTTCACCGAATACAACTCTTGACATTGGCATTTCAATCGCTAAAGTATACCCGCTTTCCAAACATTGCTCTTGTGATAATAGTAGCCTTTTAAACTGTAGACCCATTTACCTGACTGGCGCATAGTTTCCAAGGTTACTGTTATCAGATGGTTTATGAGAACGCTATATGAATCAATGAAAAAGCAGGCGCAAATTAACTCTAAAATAATGTGGTTAATAACAACCACCTGCTAATTGACAGTGGAGGTTTTAAACTGAAGCATACTACAACCAAATAGCTACAGATTTTTATAAACGGGAACTTGCTTAGAATAGAACGATTGAAGTGGTATCACAAGATCACAAAGGATGACAAGAACCTGACAAGTGCCAGTGGAACAAAATAGAAGAAGGAGATGCTGCGGATGGATAGTACACACTTTGAGGAACACTGTTAAAGCATTACCAGGCAGTCCTTGTTCTGGAACCTCCAGGTAAGAAAGGTAGATGGAGACCAAGGAGCACATGGAAAAGAGAACTGGTGACAGACTTCAGCTAATGGCGCGTGACAGTATGACTTGGCGTGTGTTTGTTGAAGACCTTCAGCTAATGGCACGTGACAGTATGACTTGGCGTGTCTTTGTTGAAGACCTAGGCTCCTTGTTGAGCTAAATGGTGATTATTGATTTAAAGAATCCAAGCTTTGTGGCTCTTACAAGACAAACAACTGACACTGAACCATCATATATGTGGGGCAATTTTTGTTAGACTAAGCAAAAGCGTTCGATATGATAGATCGCGTTCGTTTTTATTAGAACATTAGAATCAGTTTCTTCAAATTATAACCTGGTAGCAATAATTAAGTCATTGATGTTAGACAAAAAGCTAGCAGTGTTTTGGGAATAACTCACTGTCACGCTGTTGCGTACATTTATTACCTAAGGGGGTAGTCTTCGGTCCTGCCAAATGTACGCACCAGTTTTATATATTTTATTATTTGTGCGTTCGATTGATTCACGCACTGACGTGCACAATGCAGTGTGAGTTGCTTTGGACGCACGGGTAACCTAGTTTGGGGGATTGTGACGTCATGTTTTGAACGGGGCAGTGCGGACTTTGTTATGTCCGAGATATATATTATTGGAATCTTCTGGCAGTTTTGTATAAGCCAGTATGTTATATTGATTCAATTGGTATTCTTGACGAAGCCAATGATGGAAGGATCATGTAAGTGTCGCCCCGGTTATATTTGTATATTTATTGCCGTAAACTAAAGTATCAGGCCGCTCCCAGTTGTAGTCTAGCGGGAAGTCATCTTAGCATGTAATTTCCTAGAATGGACAGACAGAGTAGATTACCGTAGAGGAATAATACCTACGTGTAAACCAGTTTATTTATTCGTATGCTTCATATTTTATATGCCGTACATTCTTCTATGCCAAAGTCGTGGCATGGATGTAAAGAGAGGTTAGCCGATTCAGAACTCTAACCTGAATATATTGCTGTGGATGTTTATAGGACTTAATTCTTGAAGAATCACTAAGAAGCTGAGAGTATTATCAGCAACTTCAAAGTATGACATTTTGTACCTATAATCTGTAACTATGATCGTCTCGTTCCTTCGTATGTGCCATGTTGAATAAACTATATGTACAGTAAACCGACTTGTGTACTACCATCGAGTGAACAGTTTAAACACTACCTGTTGTAGTTCGTTTTTACAGAACAGTTTATTGACATTTTGTTTCATATTACCATTCGCGTTATGAAGACCAATCCAATTACCATAAACGGCTACAACAGTAATTGGTGCGCCAGCGTGGTCTGAAATTTATCATTTCAAAGGATCTTACTCAATCAAATTAATCGTTTGAAAATAGAATGTGTACTTTCAAGGCGACATCATCGTCAAGTTGGAACTTGTTGTCAAAATGAATCTTAATCAACTGACCGTTACGAGATTCTCAAGGTCATCTATCAACCTTCACTTCGGGTTGTACAGGGACTGACTGCCTTCGTTATCATTTCGTGCGAGCTGATGCTGTATTCGCAGATCGAATTATTTTAGCTTCAAACGTACATCCACGGAGACGAGGCACATTGTTTTTTCCCGGCACACGCGAGCTAAGTATAACTTGTATCCGTTATACATTTTATTATTATTAGCTGTGCCTTAATTGTTTATGTCCACCTTTATATTTTCCGTGTTATGTGTTATATGTTGTGTATTCTTTGTGGGAGGTAGGGAGGTTGATCTGACGAACGAGATCCATCTCGAAGCCAATTCGGGCTCTTCGTCAGACGTTCTGTAGGGCTCGTCTTGTAAGTTTCAATTGAGCGATAATTCCGGTACAAGGCTAGAAACCTTGCCGAAGTTCCGATCGCTAATTGTCCCTTATAATAGTATCTGTTTAGCTGTTCCGTCAAGTTTTTATTGTTGTTCTCGTAGTTATTTTTACTCGTATTTAGTTTTATGATGAATTTTGTTTGTATTTTGCGTCCATCTCACCTTTCCTGTCGTTCAGTTTTTTACAAAACCTATGTTTTTACACTGTGTTGTCTATTGTCTTGTTGATTATTTGATCGCAGTTATCATCGTAACTCTTTACGACATTCTATTTTAGTTTCACATTTTTATTTTTATTGGATTTCTGCGACTGTTTTCTATCGTCTTTGATTATCATGTCTTGTCGGTATTGTTTCTATTGTTTGTCTCGTTGTTCATTTCATGACATTTGATTACATAAATTTATTGATTAATAACATATTTAATAATTATATGATAACATTATACCGTTCTAAGGACAGGAACGAAGAACACTTGTTATAGTAACAAGGTTAACTAATTTATATTGATTAATTATCATTTTAAATATCTAGAGTACTGTGACTACTTATATAGAATAATGTATTCACTCGATTATTTCATTAAGCAAGCAAAAGCTTTGCAAATACCTGCTGAAGAGGTAAGACAATTCGCTATGTCAGAATATAAAGAGGCTCAAAGGTTGGAAGCTCAAAGATTGGAAGCTGAAAAGTTAAGATTGGAAAATTTGAAATTTGAGGCAGATCAAAAACGGATTGAGGCTGAGGAACAAGAGAAGAAGATGAAATTTGAGGCAGATCAAAAACGGATTGATGCTGAGGAACATGAAAAGAAGAGGAAATTTATAGCTGAGGAAGAGGAGAAAAAAATGAGATTAGCCTCTGAATTAGAAGAGAAACGATTTCAGCGAGAGGCAGAACATAAGCAAAAGGAGGCTGAAAAAGAAATGGAAAATAAACAAAAAGAAATGGAAGAGAGGAGATTAATAGCTGAACAAAATGTAAAACGACTTCAGCTTGAGATGGAAGAGAATGAAAAAAAACGACAGCATGAACTGAAATTAGCAGAGTCAGAATATGAGAGAATTAGGTTAACTCAGGAAGCTAATTCTCAGAGAACTTTTGAAAGCCACACTCAATCCAGACATGATTATTTTAAGGAAATTCACCTTAAATTACCAAAATTTAATCCCCCGTCTGATGACGTAATATTCTTCCTAGATAGGTTTGAGGCCACTTGTGGATCTTATAACGTGGATAAAGCGCTATACTGTACATATTTATCCAGATTACTTACAGGGGATGCATTAGCAGTTTATCATACCACCAGCATTGGTGAGAAAAATGACTATAATGCTCTTAGAGCAGCACTTCTGCAAAAATTCCAAATGACAGAAGACGAATATCGTTTAAGATTTCATACATTACTACCTCAATCTAGCAGAAATTTCAGTGATTTTCTGTCACAAATACGACTAACATTAGAAAGATGGATCGAATTATCCAAAATTGAAAAGTCGTATGAAGGTCTCTTCGATTTACTGATGCGCGATAAGGTACTATCGTCTGTAAATCCTACATTTCTCGCATTTTTACACGAACGGAAACCTTTATCAATGAAAAACTTAGAAGAACATGCAAAAATTTTTTGCACTGCTCACCCAACCATGGATCTAAGTAATGCACAGATTAAGAATGAATTGCCTGTTGCTTTTGCAGCACAACAAAACAATTTTTCACGCAATCGTTCTTTTAGTGCTGACAGATATGTCAATAAGGGAAATAATGACAATTTTAACAATGATAACTTTTACAAAGGGAAGCATTTTCAACAATCTGCTCCATTTAATGTTTCTTGGAACCAAACTCACAGATCGCGAGATTTTGGTAACAATAATTTTAAAAATAATCAAGGACATTATAATAAACAAAACTGGAGATCAAGATCTCAGGGTCCGCAAAACAGACAAGGTTCTTGGAATAAAAATTTTAAAGAACATCATAACTTTAATTATACAAATTATCGGACTCATCCAAATTTTAACTCTAGCAGAAAATACAATTATGGCAATTTTAATGACAAAAATCAAAATCGATCGCGTCGGCGAGATAGATCGTCGAGTAATACGGGTAGACATTCTAATGTCGCTTTAATTGATACACAGGCTAACATTGAACAGGGTAAAGTAGCTGAAACTCACAATGCTATGTCTTGTTCTCTTGATTGTACCCAGGTGAAAGACTGTCCAGAATGCTCGACTCTTTTCCAGCCTAAGGCGATCACGACGCTGCGTTGCGGACATACCTTGCCTAGCCTGCCTGCAGTCTGTACGGCCACTGCTGCGTCAGTACACCAGGGACAGGGCTCTCTTAAGTTTAACAAGGGATTTGTCAACAATATTTCATGCTCTCTCCTATTTGACTCAGGTTGTAGCACTGTGGGCGTCCGGACTTCGCTGATCAACCCAAGTTGTGCCACGGGCAGGGTTGTCAAGTGTGTGACTTTTGGTGGCACCGTCGAAACATTTCCCACTGCTATTATTGATCTTAATACACCATTTTTTTCAGGAAAGATCCAATCATGTCTCCTTCCGAATCCAATTTGTGATTTAATACTTGGTCGCATACATGGTATTAAAGAGTGTACACCACAGCAAATTGCTGAATGGGAAGAGCGACATATTCAAACTGCAAATGCAGTAGTGACTAGAGCGCAAGCTACTAATATGTCGCATGATACACCTATTGAACCTACAGTTCATACCACTTGTGATGATGATGCTCCTATTTCACGGGAGTTGTTTGCAACATTGCAAAAGAATGATGATTCATTAAAAAAATTTTTTCAGTATGTTAACAAAAAGAATACAAGCAACAAACTTGCAAAATCTAGACATGACTTTATACTTAAAAATGGGATTTTGGTTAGAGTAATACGGGAAAAGGATTCATCCTTATGTTATCAGATCTTAGTCCCATCCTCTATGAGATCTCGTATATTACGACATGCGCATGACTCGCAATGTGCGGGCCATATGGGTTTTTCGCGTACCAAATCCAGAGTGCTTTCGGCATTCTACTGGCCAGGCGTCCATAGGGACATCACTCTCTATTGTCGGTCCTGTTTGATATGTCAGGAAGTTAAGGTACGGGGTCCATTTCATGCGGCTCCTATTCAAGCTGCGGACATCCCGATTAGACCATTTGATAAAATGGCCATTGACATTATTGGTCCGATGCTTCCATCTGCTAGAGGGCATACGCATATCCTTACGTGCATTGATATGTGCACTCGTTGGCCTGAGGCCATCCCTCTCAAGAACACTTCATCTGCCAGTGTAGCAGAGGCATTGATGTTAATCTTCTCACGCATTGGTTTTCCACGGAAAATCTTGTCGGATCATGGGGTTCAGTTCATTTCTGAATCCATGTCTCAAGTTATGAAGACATTAGGTATAGACAGATCTCTTAGTTCTATTTATCATCCGATGTCAAATGGGTTAATTGAGCGTCTCAATAGGACACTCAAGCAGTTGTTGGGTAAGATGACTCAAGACCATCCCCAAGACTGGGATCGGGTCCTACCCGCTTGTCTCTTTGCGTATCGCGAAGTACAAAATCAAGCAACGGGGTTTTCTCCATTCCAGCTTGTTTTTGGCATGCAACCACGCGGTCCGATGTCGTTAATCCACGACTTATTGGTTGACGAGAATATTGAAGAGGAAACTCAATCCTCTTATGAGTATGTGATCTCTCTGAGAAAGAGAATCATAGATGCTTGTAGACTAGCTACTGCATCATCCGAACAAGCCAAAGAAAAAGCTCGTCTATTTGCAAACAAGTATAGACGTCTTCGCCAGCTCATACCTGGTGATGAAGCTTTTGTCTTACCTGCGCATAACAATCGTCTTTTAATTACCTGGAGAGGTCCTTTCAGGATCATCTCAAGAATATCCGATGTCGACTACATCGTTGATGTTAATGGTAAACATAAAACCTTCCACATTAACATGTTGAAGGAGTATTACTCACGTCCTGATTATCTACAGTCAGTGTTTCAGGCAACTGACGATCCTACACCTCCTATTCAACACTATTCTAGTTTGTCAGTCATCCAAGAAGAAGAATCTTCTTTCGATGATGTACAACTACCAATACCAGTTGTACCACTCCATTCCACTGAGAAATGGAATGATGTTACAATCTCATCTACTCTTTCGGCTGATCAACGTCAGCAAGTCTCTAATATTCTACACTCGTATGAGGATGTCCTCACTGACATCCCAGGTCATACGTCAGTCATCCAACATGACATTATTCTGACTGACGATACGCCTATTCGAGTTCGCCCATATCCTATTCCTTTACACTTTCGTGATAAGGTTGATAAGGAATTGGATGAGATGCTCCAATTAAATATAATTGAACCATCTTCATCACCATATTCTTCTTCTATGGTAATCATTAGGAAGAAAGACAACAATATACGTCTTTGCGTAGATTCCAGAAAACTAACCAAAGTTACAAAATTCGATGCGGACCCATTACCTCTTTTAGACGACTTATTGGAGACATTATCTCATGCCCCCTTCTTTTCGAAATTTGACCTTTCAAAGGGATATTGGCAAGTGCCACTCACTCCTAAAGCAAAGCCATTCACCGCTTTCTCGACACCACGGGGTCTTTTTCAATGGAATTTTATGCCATTCGGGTTAATGAATGCGCCAGCTACCTTTGTACGCATGATGCGCCGCATATTGTCTCATCGTCCCGATGTCATTACTTATATAGATGACATCTGTCTTTTCAGTGACTCTTGGGATGAACATATTCAGGGTTTAAAATCTTTACTTTCTACCTTACGGGATTATAACTTAACAGCGAAACCTTCAAAGGCTTTTGTCGGTTTTCATGACATCTCATTTCTGGGTCACCGCATAGGTCATGGTTTCATGTATACAGAAGACAGTAACGTCTCTAAAATTTTAAACATCTCAGCACCTAAGACAAAAAAACAAGTTAGGTCGCTTTTAGGACTAATACAGTTCTATTCAAAATTCATCCCTCATTTGTCTACTATAACTGCACCTTTTTCGTCTCTACTGAAGAAAGGCACATCTAATGTAATAAAGTGGTCGCAGGATCACCAAACGGCGTTAGACTATATAAAACAATTTTTTTCAAATGCACCTTTTTTGAGGTTGCCTAACAAAAATCTCACCTTCATTCTTCTCAGTGATGCAAGTTCTTACGCTATTGCTGCAGTTTTGATGCAGGAATATAACGGCACCTTATTTCCGGTTATGTACGTATCCAGAAAGCTCACGCCGAGCGAGACGAAATATTCCGTTCTGGATAAAGAGCTCCTTGCTCTTGTCTGGGCAATCACTAAACTGGATCGTTATCTCCTCGGATCACACTTTGTGGTGGAGTCTGACCAGAAAGCTCTTACCGCACTGAATACAGGGAACGTTAAGTCATCAAAGTCAGCGCGTTACGCTATAGCGCTTCAACCGTTCCATTTTGAGATACGAGCTATTCCTGGAGTGCAGAATGTGTTCGCAGACTGTCTATCAAGATGCCCAAGTGAACGTGTCGAAACTAAACCACTTCCAGATGTTGGAACATCCTCACCGATAACATGAATAACTTTGTACATTGTTATTGATACTATATTAACGTTTTATTAGAACGGGAACATTGGTACTACAGTAACTTTTTATTAATATGGCAACATTGTTAAGAGCGACAAATATACATTTGTTATTCCTATGGAACATATTACACTACATAACGTGTTAGAGAATATATTATATCGTGTATGGAACATTGAGAACATTATCTCGTCGATTACTAACTAGTTGTAACGGAACAGTGACATATTGATAGTGATATTGAAATTACTTAGAATATATTGTTAACTAGTTATTTGTTAGTAATTAAGGAATATATAAATTAGATTAATTCAATTTAATCTATTTAATTGATTATGGATCACACACATACTAACTTTCTTAGTTGTCACGTAATACCTGCATTCACGGGTCTTAGTTATGATATCTCACTGTTAGATCACTAGTCAACCGTACTAGTGTTAGAAAACATTAAGTGTGTTGATTCTTAAAGTGTTTAATTTTGCATTGCTTCATTTTTGCACATTGTATTTTCAATTTTTCTGTTTCATTGATTCTCTTGTCATTGATCATCATCAGTGTTGCTGTTCATTTTCATTTTTGAAATCATATGTTTCAAATTTTGTTGAAAACTTAGTTGAATTTTATTATCATCTTTTTTTTTATGGTTTTTTCATTTTTCATTTTCAAACTTGTTTTACCACATCGTTCCAAAGTAGGTCGTTTGTGGATGTGTGCTTTAATGCATACTATCATTTAGTTATATTGATTTCGTTTAATATTCTTTTCTTAATATGATATAACTTTATGCATTTCATATATCTTGTTGTAGTTTTGACTCACCTCTCTCGGGTACTAAGTTCAAAAAAATTAATAGAATTAATTTTTTTAAGGGGAGGTGATAAGGGAGCTGTTACGTACATTTATTACCTAAGGGGGTAGTCTTCGGTCCTGCCAAATGTACGCACCAGTCTTTATATATTTTATTATTTGTGCGTTCGATTGATTCACGCACTGACGTGCACAATGCAGTGTGAGTTGCTTTGGACGCACGGGTAACCTAGTTTGGGGATTGTGACGTCATGTTTTGAACGGGGCAGTGCGGACTTTGTTATGTCCGAGATATATATTATTGGAATTTTCTGGCAGTTTTGTATAAGCCAGTATGTTATATTGATTCAATTGGTATTCTTGACGAAGCCAATGATGGAAGGATCATGTAAGTGTCGCCCCGGTTATATTTGTATATTTATTGCCGTAAACTAAAGTATCAGGCCGCTCCCAGTTGTAGTCTAGCGGGAAGTCATCTTAGCATGTAATTTCCTAGAATGGACAGACGGAGTCGGTGGTCATATTAGATTACCGTAGAGGAATAATACCTACGTGTAAACCAGTTTATTTATTCGTATGCTTCATATTTTATATGCCGTACATTCTTCTATGCCAAAGTCGTGGCATGGATGTAAAGAGAGGTTAGCCGATTCAGAACTCTAACCTGAATATATTGCTGTGGATGTTTATAGGACTTAATTCTTGAAGAATCACTAAGAAGCTGAGAGTATTATCAGCAACTTCAAAGTATGACATTTTGTACCTATAATCTGTAACTATGATCGTCTCGTTCCTTCGTATGTGCCATGTTGAATAAACTATATGTACAGTAAACCGACTTGGGTACTACCATCGAGTGAACAGTTTAAACACTACCTGTTGTAGTTCGTTTTTACAGAACAGTTTATTGACATTTTGTTTCATATTACCATTCGCGTTATGAAGACCAATCCAATTACCATAAACGGCTACAACACACGCCAAACTGTAACTGAAATGGTGAGAGCTGGGGTTCTGTTTCCGCTGCTCTTTACCAAATGCATTTATGATCGCCCATTACTGATCAAGCGCTCATCTTGTGACTTCTTTCTATTAATCAATCAATTAATACCGTTTAGCTTCCCAAGGAACATTAGCCTTCAACAACTTTTGTTGTTTGTTGTAGTTTTTTGGAGCTAAAACATTTCTACAGGATGGAGTTGCCGGACTCATGTGTAACCTTCTTTAGTCGCTTCTTACGACATGCATAGTAAATTGCACCGTTATTATTGTTTGCTTCTCTGTCAGGTCCTGGCAATACACTTTTTGAATATAATGAATATAACACTGTCATAATACCTTTTCATTCGTCTTAACTCATTTCCTTCATCGTTCTTTACTTACCATAGATAGATCACTGCAGACAGCTTTAGCAGAAGCATACGCAATTGTCAGTGTTTCTTTAGGAACTTTCTTACGACGTGGCTGAGGTAGCAGTAATCCCCCTTCTTTATTTCTGAGACCTCTAGGAACTACACAGGGAGTCTGGGCATGGCACGTGATTAATGGCAGATGAAGTCATACCTCCACCAAGAGGACATGCGCACCGTCATAACGGGTAAACGCTGGGGTTGGGTTAGCCACATCCTCAGAAGAGACCCTAACACCATCACCAGAACTGCCATGCTATGGACTCCACAAGGAAAACGACAGCAAAGGACGGTCAAACACCACTTGATGGACAACAGTGAGGGGAAGATGCTTAGCATGAACCAGAGTTTGCACACCACATGAAGGATGGCTGTAGACCGAGCACAATGGGAGATAGTTTACTGCTGCCCTACAGGACGACACTAGGCGTGATGGTCGCTGAATGCTTTGTTAGTCAATTACCAAGGACCAAAGAAAGAGGAAGAAGAAGCCATACCTCTCACACTCATACATCTTTACTCCTAGCACATGGAAATATAAAACAATTTTAGCGTTCATTACACCTAACACGCTAAATGTCAGTTCATTCGTTATCGTCTGGTGTTGCGTGACATAAAGCTAGTTCTCTTAAGTGCATAAACAACAGTATCTATCTATCTATCTATCTATCTATCTATCTATCTATCTATCTATCTATCTATCTATCTATCTATCTATCTATCTATCTATCTATCTATCTATCTATCTATCTATCTATCTATCTATCTATCTATCTATCGTCTTTGCCCTGTGTTTTTATCTGTTTTGATTATGTCTCAGATCATTGTTTTTTATCTGTTTTCTTTACCCTGATGAAATAAAGATTTTGTTCTATCTATCTATCTATCTATCTATCTATCTATCTATCTATCTATCTATCTATCTATCTATCTATCTATCTATCTATCTATCTATCTATCTATCTATCTATCTACCTACCTACCTACCTACCTACCTACCTACCTACCTACCTACCTACCTACCTATCTATCTATCTATCTATCTATCTATCTATCTATCTATCTATCTTTCTATCTATCTATCTATCTATCTATCTATCTATCTATCTATCTATCTATCTATCTATCTATCTATCTATCTATCTATCTATCTATCTATCTATATGTCTGTCTATCTATCCGTCCGTCCGTTTTGATTATGTCAGATCATTGTCTAATTTACTGTATGAAGGGTTGAATTGTATCTATTTGTTTTGTTTGTTTATTATTGGGGACGGGGGGTGGGGGGGGGGGGGTGGGGGGGGGGGGGGGGGTTGTTGCATTACTTTCTATTATTATTTTTTTTAAACATACTTAAATTTGATGTAAATTGGATATTGCAAATATATGCTGTTAAATTACTTTAATAATGGTACATGCCTAAATAATGCTTAAAAGTAAATGTATGGATGAAAGGATACATTATGCATGATACGAGGGAGGGAGATATATATATATATTATATATATATATATATATATATATAATATATTATATATATAATATAATATATAATATATATTATATATATATATATAGAGAGAGAGAGAGAGAGAGAGAGAGAGAGAGAGAGAGAGAGGAAGGGCAAAATGTTTGACGGGCCTGAGTGCTCAAGTCTTAGCCCTTTGAAAATATAGTTCGTTCATTCGTTTGTTCGTTCGTTATATCTGTCTGTCTGTCTATCTATCCATCTGCATGCCTGCTTTCCTGTCAGTATGTCTGTATATCTGCCAGTCATCTCTACGTTTGTCTGTCTCTGTCTGTCTTTCAACCTATGTACGTACTTATCTACCTTTTTGTTAGTTACTCTAACACTGGGTGCTCCTCCATTATGAGCCAGGTGCCCTGTTCAAAGAATATTTGGACGCCACTGCAGTTGTCAGTCTTGCAGGAACGCAGCGATAAACCTCTACTTGTACGTTTGCAGTGTTGATTTGCACAGCAATTGTTTTATATGATGACGCTGCAGGACCAATGACCTCTCATGCTAGACATCCTTTATGACAATGATTAACAGGACTCGGTGACCGTGTTCTGTGCTTTCTAAAGTTGAGCCACAATGGTGATTTATTCTTATTGGCGTGTTTCTAGTTTGTTCAGCCTGCACTTTTATGTGCGTGTTAATGTATCTATATATCAATCTCTCATGTGTGATTATGAGTGTGATGGCTGGCTCGAGATTTATTTGTCTGGCTCTACGAATATACAATCATTATCAATCTCGTCCAGAAGGGGGCATAATGAAAGTACGTTCTCTTGAACCAGACACTGGACTGAATTGTGTTCGTCTCCATTTAGATACCCCCAGTCAGTTTATTTGCCCAAAAAGAAGTATATTTTTTAACATAATTTACATCACATGTCGGATGTTGTTCAGTGAAATTTTACGAGTGATAATGTCTGGACACAATGGTTCCTTACGTCCTCATCATATTGATTCTGTTAGCGAAATGAGTTTTTACTGATGTTCAAAGACGCAGCAATAGAGAATGCAGTCAGCGACCCATAGCTTGACTGCTTGCATCAGAGTCAGCGAACCAGAGCTGACCAAGACCCTACTCCACCTCCAAGTGGTGGTCCTGGAAACAGGCTGCATCACTGCAGTCTGGCTGAGTGAGTAGGGATCGAAGAGGGAACGCTAACCCGGTCCCCAAAAATGCCGTGCGGAAGTCGGATGTGTCGGCCGAAAGGCGCAAATATCGTAGCTTCGCTGTAAATGGGCACATTGCAACCAACGTCCTTTTCAGGACGAACGAGGAAGAAGGAAGAAGAATATGTAAATAATCAAGAGATTTGCTAAACATGATAATGATCATTTCCGTTTTCGCTCATTATGGCGCATGAAGCCACCACTGAAGCTGGTCCATTTATAGGAAGCCAGCAGCAACCATTCACATGTTCTTGCAGCTGTGGTTTAGGTAGCAATGTGTTTTATATGATGAGGTTGCCAGCCACATGTAAACTTGACTTACATGGTCGTTCTTTTTCTACCCTTGGGTTTAGAGGCCTGCCCGAGAGAGCGTTATACTATCTTATCGGCTGTCTTCCTCCTGGCCTAGTTCCAATCTAGTCCTCAGTCCTTTAGAGATGTCTAATGTTGTCTTCCCAGTGAACCCTGTGTCGTTCTATAGGTCTGGATCCCTGGCTCATGGTTTCCCATATTTGTCGTGGTAGTCGATTTATCCCATTCTGCAGACATGGCCAAACCATCGAAATTGGGACTGTTCCACCTGGGTCTGCAAGGGCTGAGTTTTGAGGACGTGATGTATCGTCTGGTTGGGGACCATGTCTCTTCTTGTTTACTTCAACCACCTTCCACAGATGCCTCATTTCTGAGGTTTGGAGCTGGCTTTTGAGGATTGCAGTCATGCAAACCTGATAATAGGAAGTTGAACAAAATGGAAAATCATTTGTGTGAGTGTAAGAATCATCTGATTTTATAACTAGGTTATCTGTCTCCTGTCTGACTTAATGTTCATAACCTTTTCATTTCATTTCTGTCCTCATGTAGCTGTTTTTTTTTTTTTTATATGTAACTTCTTCATTTTCTTCTTCACTTTATCTTCAACCAGTTTTAAGTTTTTCTTTTGTCCGTTTCTGAACAGTTTCATTTGATACTGTTCTTCCTCGACTTTTTTTTTTTTTTAATATGGTTGCCTCTATTGTCTCTGGTTTCACTTACTGCTCCAGTTTTTGTTCACCATTTTTTTCAGATGATTTTGGTTCAATGCTATACATAACCTTTACATCAGACCATCACATGGTCCTTCAGCTCGCCAAGAAACGTAGGCCTTCAACAGACGTATGCCAAATGTTTCTATCCCGTGCCATCAGCTCAAGGTCTTTTCATCTCTTTTTTCATGCCTTTTATGTCTGTCTCTGGTTCTCTTCTCCGTGTATTCCTTGGTTTCCCTCTACCTCTGTTACTCCGGAGATTCCAGATCAAGCACTACCAGATAGTGCTATCTGCAGATTTTCTATAATATATGTCTTATCCATCTTCAGCGTTTTCAATTCTTGTTCCACTAAATCAGAGTATACTGTCCATTCATTTTATTTGATATTCTGTGCTGTGTTCTTATTGTTAGTTTCTTGACTTGGATATCTCTTTCTTATTTAGTTTTTTTATTCTTGTTATGTGATCATTATTTATCACTGTGTTTCCTGTGTCCCTTGTTATTTTTTCATCTGTGTTCCCTGTTTGTGATTGCGACTGAAGAAGGGTAATCCTGACCCGTCCAGTGTTTCTAGCGCATTGTACGCGTGTAAATATTCAAGAATTGGGGTGGATTTATAGTCCTGGTCGTGCAGGGGTACGCGACAATAAGAGTGCGGACACTCTGGCCTCGAGACCCATCATAGTGGGGACATTGGATATAGATAAGGTAGATACTAGTGACAATTAATGATGAGTCAACAAGGCTAAGACTGTTGGAATTTGGTGTCAAACGTAAGGCTAACAGGGATGGGCGTATGAAATAGATCGGGCGTTTATACATTGAGCGTGCTATAGGAGCTATCAACATTCACACCCTTCGCCATCTGCTGAAGGAGAATGAGCATCTAAGGGTTTGCCCGGAGTGCAAAGATGTCGATTCTGGATAACCATAACATCGAAAAATCTGACACCAAAACCATTTTACTTGTATTTGTTTGTTGTTGTTTTTTTGTGTTTTTTTTTTAAACATACGTGATTTCCTTTGAAACCAAGATATACCAATATATGAACTTGCTTTCTTCTTTTCTCTTATCTTGATACAAGCAAAAGGTCACCACCTCGATTAGTTTCCTGTAGTAAGGCTGCACTAAAGCAGGTTTTGTGATGTTGCAATGCTATTCTAAGTAAGAATTTGCAGTTTCCCCTCTCTCTCTTTCTCTTTGTTTTATCTCTCTCACTTTCTCTCTCTCTCTGACTGGGCCTCCATATATTTATCCCAATGTATCAGTATTATCACGATATGTTGTGTGCGGTTGTCGCGAACCTGTACGTAGATGGAGTGTATCTCAGGTGGTAGGATTTGTTTGCGCTGCGTGAGTAAGAGATGAGTGAATTAGTTTCTAGATGTTTACTTCATGAGGTATTTAGTGATGGATTTGGCCGATTTGGAACTGATTTGAGATTTGGAACTGGTTTGAGATTTGGAATTGGTTTGAGATTTGGAACTGGTTTGAGATTTGGAACTGGTTTGAGATTTAGAACTGGTTTGAGATTTGGAACTGGTTTGAGATTTGGAACTTGAGATTTGGAACTGGTTTGAGATTTGGAACTTGAGATTTGGAACTGGTTTGAGATTTGGAACTGGTTTGAGATTTGGAACTGATTTGAAATTTGAAACTGGTTTGAGATTTGGAACTGGTTTGAGATTAGAACTAGTTTGAGATTTGGAACTGGTTTGAGATTTGGAACTGGTTTGAGATTTGGAACTAGTTTGAGATTTGAAACTGGTTTGAGATTTTTAACTGGTTTGAGATTTGGAACTGGTTTGAGATTTGGAACTGGCAGAATATTGTACTATTTTTAGTATACTTCTTGTTATGCATTAGAAGAGTTTTTTCGTACAGTATAAGCTTAAAGTGATTGATGATTCTCATTTTTAGGCACTTATTTACGATTGTTTTGTTCAATGTTGTTGTTGTCCCTAGATGTCAACTGTGGCCACGTCGGTTGGTGTGGGCCATTGTTTATAATTGTATTTCTCAGATGTGTTGTGTTGGTTATCGTAATAGTTTTCACGTGACAAGTATTGTACAGGGTAATTGACAAGTCGCTCCCTACTTTTAAATGTTTATACCCACACTTATGAATGGAGGCATATCTGGAGTCATCCTTATACGACCACCAGCTAAGCACAGTGCTGTAGCATACAGATGTGAAAGTGAACCTCTGTCTGTGAGGCTAACTACGCCCTCGTTGAGTCTTGAAAGCATGCATTCATTTCCAGGGATTCCCCTGTGGTGAAACATGTTGAGAGCCCAGCATTGCACACTAAGCTTGGAGGGGTCATGTTACGCACAGAATTTTTCTAAGACTTTGTATAATTAATCTGTCTGAATTGTACACTTTTCTTTTTTAATGGTCGAGGGTAAATAACCCTTGTTTGACTGTGATTACATTTTACAATGGGAGTTACCTTCTCTTGTTGGTTGACTCACTAGTACATTTTTTCGATCGATGGTTGGTCATTCTCCTTATATGGTAGTATCGGTCAACTGTTTCTTGGAATGATTGAAACCAGTGTTGAGGTTTTTATTCCTGTCCATATAAGGCGCGATTTATTACAAATCTTTATCTGGAATGTCTCTTACATCGTCTCGTTTTGATTCTTACTCAGGTGTATGCGTTCTGCGCATGTCAGGACGTTCGGTGTGCTTGAGAAACCTTCCTGTCGGGGAGTCTGTGGTAAAGTGGGATGGTATAAATATTTATAGGGGACTTAGTGTACTGACTGAGATCAGCTGTGAAGGTATCTGTATCTAATAAGTGTGGTGTATTACAGATAACCTTACTTGCTACCACATTTATACCTCAGTCAGGCTTATTCTGGAATATTGTAATGACTACGTTGAATGTCTAGGGTTATGATAATGATGAAGTGTAAGTCACAACAACAACAGACAGATAAACAATTTAATTTAATCCACAATACTTTACGACACTGTGACACTCACACACATAGAACACTCTATAAGACTATCTTAATAAGTCAAGTTTAACTTTAAAAATATGTATTAATTTCTTTCAATAATAGATATCCTGATTCAACTACAAAGTGAACCAGGAATCACAATCAAATGTAATTACAAGTTGTATGTACACTATTTATAGATATGATCTTTGTATTGACATATATTATTATTATCACAATGTGTGTGTAAGTTGTGATGTAGTACTATGAGGTAATACTGGATTTTTCAAGCTAGGTGGTTGTTTATCATCATGACTTCAGGTGTCTGTTTCTGGTGGAAATAGTATTGGAAAAGTTCACAGTTCCTGTCATTGGAAACAATTACTTGTCCCTCTTTATTTAATATACTGTCACTTTTAGAAGGGGGGGGGGGGTACATAAGATTGAGCTGCTCTGGCCAACGAATCTTATCTTCTGTGAGGGCGGCAGGAAACAGTCTCCACTGCTCGCTTGCTTCACCGTTTCCTTGAGAAACAATACTGGTCGCTATCTTGACCAAGGAGTATGCTGCCAGCCTCTGGATTCAGCAAAACTCAGACCAGGTGCTGCTTCAATACGTTAGGACCACTGTCCCTGAAACAAGAAGGTTGTACCTCCTACTTCAGAACTAATTTATAATCTATTTCCACACTGAGCACAATACATAACAAACACCGAGTTCAGCGCCGTAGGCCAACTGTTAGCTTCTCATGAACAATATACACCAGTATTCCTCTCCCTAATGGTTACAACGCCTCTGCAACTTCAGCATTATTTCCTTCTATTCAATAAGATAGGTGTCATAGTACTAATTGGCAATCCCATGCAGTTTTACTCCTCTTCACAAGTTTTGTTCATGTTGGAGCAATATCTAGGTTTTGCCTTTTGGTTATTACTGAACCACGCACATACAGACATACATTATCAATTCACATTCAATTTTCATCAAAAAGATATCAAATATTTCTAGCTTACCACAATTCATGGAAATAATAAACAAAATACGTTGACTGGTAATGAGTTATGGCACAATTCCGATCTGCCTCTGTCCCAGGCTTTCATAAGAAAAATATTAGCTGGATCTCAACGCACTTGCTTCTCAGTAAGTTTATTTTTAAAATGTGGCACTGAACAGACGCTCCTAATTGACTATATCAAATGGTCTAACCAATAAGACCATGTTTACAAAAGTATTTGAAAAAAAGTACCCTTCCTACCGTTTCCCGTAACAACCAAAAATAGTATCTGCAATCGACTAATCATGTTTAGGCGTACATATTCTTCTAGCCAATCAAATTGGATTTAACTTGTTGGCCTATTTCCCGTAAAATAGTGGTTTTAAAACATGCCACTGAGCAAATATGGTCTGGTGCTGTCAGACAACCTCACTATTTTATTTTGGCTATAATTTGTTAATTCCTAGACTATTTGCTTAACACCTAACATATTCTTTGTCAGCAAGTCCTAAGGCACCCAAATATATAAGTTTTAATGGAGCTAAGTGGCTGCGTTCAAAATATGTATTTTCTTCTAGGATAGTCGTGCTGTTACCACCTCCTCACTTCCAAACTTTGGGGTGTCTTCTGTACTGTCAGGCTAATATCAGGATTTCAGACGTAAAACAGTATTGGGTCATGTTTCCTAATAAGCATTAACCATGTTTTTTAAAACCTAACCGTGTATTGGTAGTGTTTTTGTCACTGTTTATTTGAAAAAAAGTTAGTGCTTCATGCCTTACGCGTGGGGTGGCATTAATATTAATCGCGAGACTGTGGTAGTATTGCATGCGTTCCTCCGTCTCTCTCTCTCTCTCTATCTCTCTCTTCTAAGTTCGTCTGTCTTTTCATTACGCAATGTATAAAATGAAATTAATGCTAGTATTTTATCTAGGTCATTAAGCAGTGTGCGTATCTCAAGGTTTTCTAAGAAACACAGTACCAGTTTTAGTTCTAGAAACGCGTGTATGCTGCTGTAGGCTTTACTATCAAACGTGAAAGCGTTACAATTATGCAGACGAAGTAGAAAAAGAAGGATTTTTGTAAGCCATTGTGACAGCACTGGTCTTTTACCATTCTTCTTTCCTTTTATTGAATTAATTCTTTAGGCTTTACATTTACCTTTTAATTTAGATATGTGGATTTAGAATGTTTCACGACAAATTCTCCCCACTTAAAACAGACGTTATATGTCAGTCTATAATTCTATATACACATACAGAAATTTATGTCTATGTCTGGTGATTTCTTTGATTTTCATCGCACGGAGGGCGGCTTAGAAAATCTGCATCAACGTTTCTCTGATTTTATTTTGATCATGGATTAATGCAGGTGGGTCAATTCAAAGTAAGCACTACTGACGAAGGTTGCCTCAGACCTCTGCAATCCAAGAATCCATTTCAGTTATATTACTGAACAGCGGCAAGTGTTACTGCTTGTCTTATTGCTGCTTAGCAATCAGTATTCACCATTTCTCTTCTCTGAGTCTGTTCAACGACATGTCTCGAGAATATTAGATGTTCCTCAATTTGTACGTTATGAGGAGTTGATCTATATGGTGATATCTGAGTTGTGTAAGGGATCCAATAATTTCCTGATCAGCCTTAATAAACACTAGGACTATCCTCAATTCAAAAAGGCAACAATGGAGACACTCTGCTCCTCCGAAATGTTCACAGCCAACAATTGGTCTGATCTCAGGCGTGATTGAATGTGGAAACACCCTTCTAATAATATATTTATAATGTTCTATAATGTGCCACTTAAATGGAGGCCATATTCACCAACTATAGTTCCGCCTACCGACAATCTGGTGAATTAAGATAATATGTGGGGAAATGAGTTTCTGCATCAGAAATCAATTCGCCCTTAGCATTGCTATAAGATGTGTGGGTTATCTCCATCCAGGGTCCGAACACTACTTCCCCTTGGACGGTGTAGGGTCGGGTGACTACCAATGTCACGAGTGCCCTTTTAAGGCTAAGTTAATAGCCATATTGTGAAGCGCTGTGAGCATTTTCCGAATTGCTCACTCGTCCACTGCCCACTGTTCTTCTGTTAACAATTTGTTTCGGTTTTAACTTAGGCGGATCATCTTCAATGTCAATGTCAGCCAGCTCCCTAAATGCGGCTTCAAACTGTTCCTGGGTTGACTGGTCTGAGTTTCTATTTTCTCTGGATGCCCTTCTCAGAGTTGCGAATCTAATTATTTTTGGTGAACACTGTTGGGGGCAAGGTGGATACCTATCCTCTATGTCAACCTTATTATTTTTATTTTCCTTGTTATTGTTAGGCCCATATGTTTCAGAATGCTTGGCTGGCATCTGATTATGATTTTCCCAACTTGGGGACTGTACCTTGCTACATTTTTCACAGGCCCCCACAAATTGTGCAATATCAGCAGCTACTTGGGGCAAGTAGAATTTTCCCGATGTCCTTTGACGGGTAGTCCCATTTCTCTGGTGTCCACCGTCTGGTACAACATGAGCTTGTGCCATCACTTTTTCCCTGTAGGGGGTTGGTAATACCAATTGTCCCTGTTCTTTGGATCCTGCTCTAGCTTTCCTGAAGAGCAGACCTTCCTTCAAATAAAACTGTCCTTTCGTAGGGTGTGCATGGCTTGTTGGCAATTTACCAAAGCAAGGTTTTAATGTTTTATCTTTTCCCTGGGCCTTTCTCATCTGCTTATGAGAATAAACTAGTGGTGGTTCCTCCTCCGTTCTACTAGGGGTCGACCTGACCTGAAACGTGGCCATTACCACAGGTTTTACAGGGCTTCCTAGAAAAACATATTTGCTTCCAAACACCAGCGGGTAATTAGGATCGTCACACACGGCTGCTCTAATCACTCCTTCCACGTACCTTGTCTCTACATTGATCTCGGCTACGGGAAGTGTCATGGTGGATATTCCCTTTACGGCCCCTTGTATCTCCCCTTTCTCTGTGGTATACTATTCAGGGTGCACTAGGGTTGCACTCACAACTGAGTCATATTCTAAACCTGAATCGTAAAGGCACCTAACCTTGGCACCATTACATGTCACTTCTTCCCAGATGGGGGGATGTTGAAGATTTATATGATTCTCTGTCAGATTCTTCTTCCCCTTGTCCACTGTTATCATGCATGCCGCGTGATATGGAGGAACTTTCCTACCACATTCACTAGTATTATGATTATGCATCCTGCATATTTGACAATATTTTCCTTCCTGTCTGAAGGGTTTCCTGTTATCATATTTCCTTTCATTGAATTGTGGGGTTTTATTTTTATTATCAAAACGTGGCCTATCAAACTGGTGCTTACCTTTGTTTTGATCTCTATGATCAAATTCATTACAGTTTTGTGGTGCCTGATAATTGTCTACCTGTTTCCTTTTGTTACCTGATACCTCTGCCTGAGCTGCTTGATATCTTTCAGCAACATTTAGTAACTCACCCAGCCTCTCTGCACCTTGTTCCATGAGAAACGTTCTCAGGTCTGGAGCCATGGACTCTCTTAAGTGTTCTATAACGATCATTTCCTTAAGATCTTGGGTTTTCCCAAGAGAAGTCCATTTCTCCAAGTATGTCTCTAACCGTGCAGAGAACTGGTGATAGGTTTCACCTGACAGTAGTTTAGCATTCCTAAATTTTGTTCTATAAAATTCACCATTCTTTTCATATCTTAACAAAAGAGCCTGCTTTAGCATGTCATAATTTTCTTGATCACCTCTGCTCATTTTGGCGAAAACTTCATAAGCTGCACCACGAAGCCCTTGTGATAACTTTAAGCTCCACCTTTCTCTCTCTAACCCATACGTGGTAGCTAATAGTTCATATCTATTTAGATAGCTCTCGATATCATCTTCTTTCTCAACAAAATGATCTAAATGAAAATTCATAGCTGAGGTTGAGGCTACCTGACTAGCAGTGGCATCAGAGGTAAAGGGACTGGCACCATTTTCAGGAGCATGGCCTTGAAATTCCAACTCCCTTAATCTTAACTCGTGCTCCCTTTGTAATCTCTTCTCCTCCTTTTCTGCTTCCCTTTCTGCAGCCTGTCTCCTTTCTTCTCTTTCTGTAGCTTGTCTCCTTTCTTCGGCTTCCCTTTCTGCAGCTAATCTCTTTTCTTCTCTTTCTGTAGCTTGTCTCCTTTCTTCGGCTTCCCTTTCTGCAGCTAATCTCTTTTCTTCTCTTTCTGTAGCTTGTCTCCTTTCTTCGGCTTCCCTTTCTGCAGCTAATCTCTTTTCTTCTCTTTCTGCCTTTTGTTCTTCTAATTGGAGCCTTTTAATCTCCCTATCTGCCTCCAATGCCTTAGCCTCTTTGTCAGCCTCAATCTGCAACCTCTTAATTTCTTTTTCCGCCTCTAACTTTCTTTCAGCTTCTTTTTCTAATCTTTTTTCTTCGCGTTCAATAAATTTGTCACATTCAGTAGTGACATAAGCAATCATAACTTGCCCGTCCATTCCTAACTCTTTCGCAGTCTGCACAGCAGCAGATCGAAATTTTTCTAAGTCGGTCATTTTCTACCAGGCAAATGTATACACTATTTAACCAAACAATTTTATCTATAAATAATTATCTAAGGACAACCACAGGCACTGAGAGCTCAACCTTATATTTCCACCCAAGAATACCTTTTTAATTTTTATAATTTCCCGGAGTGAATTACTCCCAATATATATGTTAGGGGAAGGTTCAAAATCCCGGGAGCGAGACCCCAATATATGTGGTAAAGTGGGATGGTATAAATATTTATAGGGAACTTAGTGTACTGACTGAGATCAGCTGTGAAGGTATCTGTATCTAATAAGTGTGGTGTATTACAGATAACCTTACTTGCTACCACATTTATACCTCAGTCAGGCTTATTCTGGAATATTGTAATGACTACGTTGAATGTCTAGGGTTATGATAATGATGAAGTGTAAGTCACAACAACAACAGACAGATAAACAATTTAATTTAATCCACAATACTTTACGACACTGTGACACTCACACACATAGAACACTCTATAAGACTATCTTAATAAGTCAAGTTTAACTTTAAAAATATGTATTAATTTCTTTCAATAATAGATATCCTGATTCAACTACAAAGTGAACCAGGAATCACAATCAAATGTAATTACAAGTTGTATGTACACTATTTATAGATATGATCTTTGTATTGACATATATTATTATTATCACAATGTGTGTGTAAGTTGTGATGTAGTACTATGAGGTAATACTGGATTTCTCAAGCTAGGTGGTTGTTTATCATCATGACTTCAGGTGTCTGTTTCTGGTGGAAATAGTATTGGAAAAGTTCACAGTTCCTGTCATTGGAAACAATTACTTGTCCCTCTTTATTTAATATACTGTCACTTTTAGAGGGGGGGGGGGGGGTACATAAGATTGAGCTGCTCTGGCCAACGAATCTTATCTTCTGTGAGGGCGGCAGGAAACAGTCTCCACTGCTCGCTTGCTTCACCGTTTCCTTGAGAAACAATACTGGTCGCTATCTTGACCAAGGAGCATGCTGCCAGCCTCTGGATTCAGCAAAACTCAGACCAGGTGCTGCTTCAATACGTTAGGACCACTGTCCCTGAAACAAGAAGGTTGTACCTCCTACTTCAGAACTAATTTATAATCTATTTCCACACTGAGCACAATACATAACAAACACCGAGTTCAGCGCCGTAGGCCAACTGTTAGCTTCTCATGAACAATATACACCAGTATTCCTCTCCCTAATGGTTACAACGCCTCTGCAATTCCAGCATTATTTCCTTCTATTCAATAAGATAGGTGTCATAGTACTAATTGGCAATCCCATGCAGTTTTACTCCTCTTCACAAGTTTTGTTCATGTTGGAGCAATATCTAGGTTTTGCCTTTTGGTTATTACTGAACCACACACATACAGACATACATTATCAATTCACATTCAATTTTCATCAAAAAGATATCAAATATTTCTAGCTTACCACAATTCATGGAAATAATAAACAAAATACTTTGACTGGCAATGAGTTATGGCACAATTCCGATCTGCCTCTGTCCCAGGCTTTCATAAGAAAAATATGAGCTGGATCTCAACGCACTTGCTTCTCAGTAAGTTTATTTTAAAAATGTGGCACTGAACAGACGCTCCTAATTGACTATATCAAATGGTCTAACCAATAAGACCATGTTTACAAAAGTATTTGAAAAAAGTACCCTTCCTACCGTTTCCCGTAACAACCAAAAATAGTATCTGCAATCGACTAATCATGTTTAGGCTTACATATTCTTCTAGCCAATCAAATTGGATTTAACTTGTTGGCCTATTTCCCGTAAAATAGTGGTTTTAAAACATGCCACTGAGCAAATATGGTCTGGTGCTGTCAGACAACCTCACTATTTTATTTTGGCTATAATTTGTTAATTCCTAGACTATTTGCTTAACACCAAACATATTCTTTGTCAGCAAGTCCCAAGGCACCGAAATATATAAGTTTTAATGGAGCTAAGTGGCTGCGTTCAAAATATGTATTTTCTTCTAGGATAGTCGTGCTGTTACCACCTCCTCACTTCCAAACTATGGGGTGTCTTCTGTACTGTCAGGCTAATATCAGGATTTCAGACGTAAAACAGTATTGGGTCATGTTTCCTAATAAGCATTAACCATGTTTTTTTAAAACCTAACCGTGTATTGGTAGTGTTTTTTGTCACTGTTTATTTGAAAAAAAGTTAGTGCTTCATGCCTTACGCGTGGGGTGGCATTAATATTAATCGCGAGACTGTGGTAGTATTGCATGCGTTTCTCCGTCTCTCTCTATCTCTCTCTTCTAAGTTCGTCTGTCTTTTCATTACGCAGTGTATAAAATGAAATTAATGCTAGTATTTTATCTAGGTCATTAAGCAGTGTGCGTATCTCAAGGTTTTCTAAGAAACACAGTACCAGTTTTAGGTCTAGAAACGCGTGTATGCTGCTGTAGGCTTTACCATCAAACGTGAAAGCGTTACAATTATGCAGACGAAGTAGAAAAAGGGGGATTTTTGTAAGCGATTGTGACAGCACTGGTCTTTTACCATTCTTCTGTCCTTTTATTGAATTAATTCGTTAGGCTTTACATTTACCTTTTAATTTAGATATGTGGATTTAGAATGTTTCACGACAGAGTCTATGAAAGTTGTGAAGCAGAGAGGACGCTTCTTGCGTCTGTGTTTCTTTGATAGGGAATTAGGAGTGCTATTGTGAGTTAGTTTAGCTTACAAGGTCTTTCCCTTGATGATTCAAAACGCCTCGAGGCGTGTGTTTTGTGGTGTTGATTTCGAAGCAAGGTAATACCTCATTTATGTTTCAAATCTGTAATCTAACTTTATGTTGACACTGGTCGATCTCTGCTCACTTACGAATTACAGAAAGAGAGGTTCTTCTACTAGAAGTCACGCCCCAGGTATCTTCATACCTGAGATTAATATGTACACGGGTCATACTTAGCCCGAAGGACAGTTCTATGTTCTATGAACGTCGCTATGTCAGCGATTGCACCTACGTCGAGGTTAGACTTAGGAATGCCTGTAAAGGTCAGCTTGACCTATACTCCTGGAACACCATCCTCGTGCGACTTATGATTAGACTCATTTAGCACATCTGATCAGTGAGAGGAGTATTGATGCACTTTTGTAATATTGGAGCCAACAGTATAATCCCCTTGGCGCCATATCATTTTTTTGAATATATGCCAGATGCATTGATGAACATAACTTATGCTGAATTTCGTGAACTGTCATGACTATGGTTTATTGTGAAATGGATGTACAGTTACCTGTCTTGTGGCGTCAGAAAGTAAACGATGGAAAACGTCAATAGCAGTTTACACCTTTTATATGACTTTCCATGTCATACCACATATGTTGTGAACTTGTGAAACCACATCACCCACACTCACAGCAAGCAACAACAAATCAGACAAGACACCTCACACTTCAACCTATTATATCCCTGGTGTCTATAGGGGTGGTACTCTACTGGGCTGCTGATTATCAACGACTTCGGACTGATACCTGTAACGTCCATAGTGACCAGATTTGTGGTCTATCATCTTTAGTGGCCAGTAGTCAGCCTAAATCCACCCTTATCAGGTCACTTAAGCTCCAGACGTAACTCTGGCTTAGTCCTGGTTGACTGCATGCAGGAAGATCTCACTATGACCCCATAATAGGCAGGGGGAGCTGATAAGTGTTTTTGTGTAGACTGTGCAGTTTCTTGGAAGAGCCGAGAACCAGAGCATAGTATTTCTGCACATGTGTAGAGCCCTTTGGATGGCGGGGAATGCATAGCATGCCACACGTTCCTTCATCCTAGCTTGGGACCAGATGTGATGATCCTTTAAATGCAAGCCCAGCTGGAGAAACTGGCGCTTATGACTCACTTCAACAATTTTCGGAACGGCAGAAAAACCACAAGAAAAGCCTAGATCTACAGTGTAAATAATACCTAGGAATCGTCAACTTGGTATAGGCTGCAAAAGAGCGAGAAGCTTAGCAGCCCTAGTTAAACAACAACAACAACAAATACAATGTCCTCACTTGTATCTATTTGATATACGTGAAACAAATGTCAAAATAAGAAGCAAACACTGTCATTTGACACAAACGTTTTATTTATTTCCAGAAACAAAATAAAAGGAAGGAAAATCTAAAATAGCCCATCAACTGACGTTGTTAGAGAGCTAAAACTGCACCTTGCTGTGAGGCATGGAAACCATTACTTTAAGTACAGCGTTGGTGGAGGAGAAAGAAATAAAAAGCAAAGGAAAACAAAAGCTTTAAGGGTATAATTTTATTACGGTTACCAATTCCATTTTAAAAAGGAAATGTTTCAAGAAAGCTAGAACAATGTTCACAATTATTGTGTACTGCAACAACAAGTTCTGTGAACCTGTTCACAATTAGTATACAACGTCACTGTCACGAGGTGGTTTTAGAGATTTTCTGAGGTTAGACAAGATTGAGTGACATACTGATTGTAGACAAAGTCACGAATGTGAATAGAGAGTAAAATATGACCTTCAGGAGAGGAGAAGATAGGTCTTTGTATTGAATCGCTTCTTTCCCGCCACCTTCGCAACAATCGTTAAGTGGCATACAAACACTCTTCCTCTACAAAATAAACTACTTACTTCAGTAAGTACAGGACAGATTAACATTCAAGTGACAGGTGAAATAGAAAGTAAATCGTGACCGCTAAGTACACACACACACACACACACACATATATATATATATATATATATATATATATATATATATATATATATATATATAATATATATATATATATATTTATATATATATATATATATATATATTATATATATATATATATATATATATATATATATATATATATATATATATATATATATATATCCACACAATAGACAAACAAAAAACACAACAACAAAAAAAACTCGCTAAATATGAGTCGTCTAGCGTATCACAAAATTAACAAAAATTGAATTATTAGTTCACCAAATATGCCACACATTAATTTCTAACTAGCAGGAGACAATCCCCAGGAAAAAAATCGAGAAGACGATTGTCTCTGACTAGTTAACTAAATTCCGAGTTTATATACCTCTTCCTTTTGAAAAAATTACAGATTCAGGATGGACTGTACCCATCAAACTACAGCCATTCTAACTTGCGTGAGAAACTTCCAGGTATAGGAAGTTCCCTTCCGTTGCTGCTGTTGATTTTAATTAAGCTGTGGATATCTTAACACCATAAAACAAATCCACTAGGCATTTCCATGCAGCGATACGGTGGTTCTAGGCTCTCACTCTCGTGGTATCTGCAGTTAAGACTTTACACTGCCTTTTGCTTGTCCTTGGGAACTCTGGCAAACCGTGGTTACAGTGTGATATCAGGACGTCAGAATTTTATAGATGGATCTACCACCTGTAAAATCCAGAAGAACAGTCTAAACTTACTGAAAAATGTGGCCTGAGTCAAGTTTGACGAGCAACCCGTTTGCAGTGGAGCTGCAACGTGTGATCTCTAACAGGTAGTGCAGGAGATAATGAACTCTAAAGTAGTGGGATCATAGGTCGCCAGATTTATTCAGCAAAAAAAAAAAAAAAAAAAACCCAGGCTGGGGTTCCAGAAAGGAGATTCAATAAAGTTGGGGTCCAACAAACAACTGGTATCCACTAAAACTGGTATTCTAAGCAGGAGTGTCATACGCAGCAACTGCAGGTGCTGTACCTTGTCCGAACTTTGTGGATATTTCTCAACAGGTTTAGGAAAATCCGTATAACTGTGCATCTGGTATAGAAAAATACCGGCCTACGCAGATGTAAGAAGGAGGTGTTTGCCTGTCTAGATTAAGAAATGGCATAGCTACTCCCGGAATTACGCTCGTTTGTGCTTAAAATGAAGAAAATTGAAGGAGATAAATTCCATGTTAATAGAGAAGTGGTACTAACTGCTAGAATGTGACTGAAAATCTCATTTAACTCAAGACATTCACCAAGTTCTGTGATCCTTTCACAGCTTTAATCGTGTAAACATTATATGATTTTTTGGTCTCTAATTATTGTATTTTTAGCCCGAGACAGATCACTCTTGATTCCTTCAAATGTGGGTAGTTTAAAATTTACCACGGTAGGATTGGGTGCAAAAATGTCATCTGTCTTGGTTGTCTGAAACCTAATGAACTAAAGGCGCAAAGATGTTAAATATCCAAACATATAAATTCAAATAAAAGTGTTCAAAAAATAAAAGCTTAATAACCAAATGAAAGTTCTTGCGCTTTGTTTTCACATAAAAAATGTTTTTATCTTCCAAACCTCTAACTTCACTGAAGAAGAGGAACGACCACAAAACAAAAAAATACCAACACAAACACTAACTCAATTATTTTAGCTTGGGCTCCAAGCTTGTATTCAGATATTTCTAAAGCATATTCGCGCCAAATGTCGCCTCTAGATTCTGGTGACTAACAGAAATATAATAATCTTTCCCAGTAATTACACCAAGTGTTTTCCCCGTGTGTAAAATGTCATAAAATTCGGCATGCAGAAAATGTAATTCGGTATTGAGGAAAATGACGTGAGACCATTATTTCTTGTATCATTAGTCATCATTTTTACTTGCAGTGATTGGCGGCGATGATGATCAATTCCCTTCAAAAACTTTTTATTGTATTTTGTTATTTTTATTCCAGTATTTTTCCAGCAACTAGATCGTGCTATCCTACTTTCTATGGTGTTTATCTTGTACTCATTTGTCCTTGTTGTCTTAATATTTTCCATACTGTCCTTTTTAAGCATGTACGCACTCAATTATGACTTTCTTCGCAATATTTACGTTTGCAGTGATCTTGTTATAATGTTTTACTTTGTTTGTTTGTTTTTCTTTAATATTTTATGATTTCTCATGAGAAGTATTTTAAAAAAAAAAACATTTTGACTCGACGTGGCGAGGTGCGCCCCGCTCAACCTAGACAGTGTCCGTCGTTTATTTTAGGACACATGTCCAAATATTAAGACCTAGCGGTATGTTCCCTGACCCAATGGGTTTTTCTGCATAGTGCTGTTTACAGGGGTCTCTGAAATGACAAATAAAGAACAGGCGACGAATATGACATAGGATAGTGTGGCTCTTTCTCTGGTAAACCTCTACACTCCAAGGTAGAACAGGAACGACTAATTAAGTAAGACTAATACGAGATTATGTATTGGGCTGGCCGCCTCATCATGTAAAACAAATAACCATAGAAACTATCGCTTAAAGAGCATGTATCTGCTCGGTGCAGGAGCTTCCTGCAAGTGGATATTGTGTAGTGAAATGAAGCAAGGCCTGTACGTTCTTTTAATGGATGTTCATTTTAGTTTTCACTTTACATTACCCACTTATAATTGTCACTAGTATCTACCTTTTCCGTATTTTTCGAAAAGCCGACAAGATTTGTCATTGTTCCTTACAGGACGTTTTCGTGAGACAATTAGTAATATTACATTCAGTACTTTTTGCTTCCTTATCTATGCAGTAACATGGGGTTTCTTTAACTATGCTCTAAAATAAAGTTTGTTTAACTGCGCAGTAACGTCAAGGGTGTTTTTTTTTAAGCGAGTTGAGTTGAAGCGATGCAGTATAAAGTGAAGTTTATTTAATTAAGCATTTTTCAACTATGTAGTAATGCAGTTTCTTTAACTGTGCAAAACTGCAAGTTTCAACAACTACACACATTATTTGTGAATGTATCACTCTATTATATTCTTTTTCGAACTCACAGTGTGACACCAATTGACAACAACCCTTCTCATATTCCCTCTTTTTATCTTTTCTCTAATCTCTCATTCCTTCCGTCACAATTACAATAATCTTTACATTTTTTTTAACAGTCCTTTTTTACATCTCACTGTCACACGCCGTGTTTCCATTTGTGCAATGTAACTTTACAGTAATGGTGGGCAAACTAGGAGCTGTGGGAATCTACTTTAGAAACACTATGCTCACTAAGATCTACTTTAATCAAATCATGTCTGCAGGGTTAGGGGGGGGGGGGGCAATCAGTTCCAATTGTTAAATGAACAATTTTAAAATATCCCTCCGATTTACCTTTCTTGACAAAAATGGTGGCTGATTCGTTCCCTTTAATGCTTGGGACACCGGGCTTTGGAAAATGCTTTCAGAACGGGGCTAGTTCGAAATTTCCTAGGCTTAAAATTGCTGTCTTCGCCCCTGCTTTTACGTCACTTGAAGATCTGCCTAATTTTTCCCTGTGAACTATCGGTAGTCGCCATCGACCGGTTGCCGACCGTTGCTCTACAGTTTTAAAATGTGTCTACTCCTCTATTGAAACATAATTCCCAGACAATGCGATAGTCCACCTGTCAAATGAATGTCTGTAAAGCATTAACCTTTACATTTCAAGACAATAGTTAGCTCCACTAGAATAATGTTATTAAAATAAATTAGTAATTTTTTTTTTTTGCGTACTCCCGCTATAACTCGAGTCGAAATCTCAGGTTAGTATGTGTTATGATTACAATTCATAACGATTGTATCGGTATAATAAGCAGCTCAACAGGGCTCCTTTTTTATTTATTTTATACGGAGTCACTTATTAATAAAGGAAGTGACGTCATGTCGATATGGTTGACTGGCAGACGTGAACACATTTGAAGCAGAAGTGAGTTGAGCGTCTGCAAGAGAGATGCGGCTTGTGTTAGGAAGTGAGCGGACGTATGTGTTTTGAGCTCCTGCAGTATTCTGTGTTTTTCCTGAATTATTCCATCACCAGGACATCAATATACTTGGCTGAGGTGTCCCTGGCTTATTCTAGTAAGGAAATGTGTATCTATTCATAAAAATGTCCAAAGGACGATATTAAATAAAGTTTGAATGATTGCCTATGACCAGAGTTTGATAGGGAACGGACTGGACATACATACTACTGCATTTGCCTTTGGGGCTATATATCTCTTACCATGGAGCTGTTCGTCAAACCTAATAAACTGCATGTTTGTAAAATTGTGAAGGAGGTGTTGGTCCGCTTAGTACAGTTATGCTGATTTCGTGTTTTTTGACTGCCCCTTGAGTCTACCTTGGCCACGTAGAATATCTCCGGAATATTTAACTCATCATCTCAACCCGTAACCCGTCATGGGTCGTAGGGGTGCCATGGTGGAAGCATAAGCAGACAGGGTCCTCCGCTGACCTCTATCTTCAGCAATGCGTACAAGTGTGGAAAACTCTGCCCTGCCCAGTCTTTGATGTTATCAGCCCAGGATTTTCTTTGCCTTCCTCTTCTCCGTTTACTTTCGACTGTTCCCTGAAGTATCGTTTTCGAAAGGGAGTCATGACGAGTTACATGCCCAAAGCAGGCAAACTTTCGACGTTTCACTACTGACAAAAGTTGTTCTTGGTGGCCTGCATACGTGTTTATTTTCTCTCTAACATAGACATTTGTTTTGTCTGAATCCTTCGCTCCGTATCTGCAGTGAGTGTCCAGCCCTCACACCTATACAAGAGAATATTTAACTATACGACACGTAACAGTCTGTCTAACCTGAGACTGATTTTTACGTTAGTATCCCTTTTTTGTTGTACAGAGATAGGTCCCTCTCTATTCCGGCAGATACTCGCCGATTTCGGAGGTACCCATTAGAGCTGGGCCGGTTCAGGAGCCGCCAGTCCCTGGTCGACGACACATCTTCAAATGTTCTCGCCAGGGCTCGAGTTAATCCAGTCCAAATCACGGTCGACGAAAAACTTTAAATGTCCTCGCCCGGGTTTGATTCTGGGTCACCTTGTCGCCAGCGCGGCGCCCTAATTATTAGTAAATAAATAAATAAAGGTAATTAACAGGTACTCGTTGGACATAAAGGATGACACTAGACAACAGAAAAGAAAATATAAGTGATAGGCTTACCGGGAATCGAACCTAGGACCAACCAAACGGTGCCATCGCCTTGCTGTAACAGTACATCGTGAAAGACCGCTCCGCCAATTTTGCACCTTCATTGGCAAATTTATTTACTGTTCAAAGGTTTCAAGGAAACCTTCTAGGAAGCCTGCACCAAACATTAATGTGCTCCTGAAGCGGTTGTTTCTGTATCAATTTCATGGAGGTATAGCATGCATGTGGGCATCTTCTTCTTCTTCTCTTCTTCTTCTTCGTACACTCTCAAGTGTCTTACATGAATGTTTTCAAAGAAAGCAGTGGTCAGTTTGAGGCTATTTGAATCTCCGTTGAGCTTTTTCACTAGTGTCGGCCATATGCGCTTTCTCTGTCCCGCTTATGTTGGGTAACTTTGAAGCAAATGTTCAGCAGTCATTGGACATGAGGTATAGCATATATATATATGTTCTGGTAATATCCAATATTATATAACAGGTAACAAAATAAATAAGAAAATGACTTTCACATTTATTTTTGGCATACGAATATTTTTTGAAATATCTCTAAATTCTTAAATGTCTTTGAATCATCCGGCCCCACCTGCCATCCTCTCGCGCTACACCGTTTGGGGACCACTGTGTTGGATAAAGAAATATTATATGTATGTCCACCATAGGATGTGGACGTGAGGACGCAACTCAAGTATCGATTACACTGACAAACAACATTTTTCTTTCTTATATAAGAATAAGTGTTCTTAGGTCAGTTTCTTGCGCTGATTTCAAATCCGAAATCCGTTTATCTCTATCACGTCGGGTTCTTAAGATATTTGTGAATAAATATATTTTTGGGAAACCGTTATTTGCTCCGTTTCATTTTTACTATATAACTTATTAAAAATTAATAAAAAGCAACATAATTCTACTTTTTATACTGTTAAAAGATGCATGACATATGTTACGCGATTTTTCAAATAGTTACTGTATTTTGAAATAATTCTGAGCAAAATATGGCTTCTAGAAGTTGTAGAAATTCGGCTGATCTGTTCTGTTACGTGTGCGGATATTTTACCGATCGTGTTGACCAGAAAAACTTTACACCATTACTAAAGATAGCATATGAACTTTATTTTGATTCGAAAGTTGATGATGCAAATAAATCTTGGAAGCCAAATGCGGTTTGTTCGATACATTGGCAGGTTGGTTACGAAAATCGCCGAAGCATAAGTCGATGCCTTTTGGCATGCCAGTAATATGGCGTGAACATACAAATCACACTACTGATTGTTACTTCTGCTTGACAAATATCCATGGTTTCACTTTTAAAACTAGAAAGTCTGTGGTTTATCCAAATATTGAATCGGTTTCGAAACCAGTGCCTCATGATCCAATCACGTGTCCGATCCAAGTACCACCAGAACAATATCCGTTGGACGTAAATGAACCATCAGAAAGTGATAGTTTACCTGCTTTAGAAACTAATTCTGACTCAGATTACATACCGGTGAATGATGGTGTTTACTTAGTTAACCATTCAGAACTTTCAGATCTAATACGTGATCTCGCTCTTACCAAAGGACAAGCGGAATTACTCGGTTAGCGACTCAAAGAATGGAATCTTTTAGCGCCCAATACTCCGATATCTAAATTTTGTCATAGACACAGAGAACTTGTTCAATACTTTGAGATGGATGATGACATTTGCTATTGCAAAGATGTAAACGGTCATGAGCACATAGTCAACGAATGGCGATCTTTCATCGATTCTTCCAAGACTAGTCTAAAAGCCGTGTTATTGCATAACAGAAATTTTTTTTCATCAATTCCAGTCGCCTACTCTGTTCATATGAAAGAAACTTATGACAATATGGCTATACGTTTGGAAAAAATAAAGTTCAATGACTACCAATGGCGGATTTGTGGAGACCTAAAGGTCATTGCAATTCTCACGGGCATGCAGACTGGGTATACTAAATTTTGTTGCTTCCGATGTAAATGGGACAGCCGCAACAGACAGGAACATTATGCAAGAAAGGTGTGGCCTATCCGGGATCGTATGCAGCTCGGGCATAAAAAAATGTAATACGCGAGCCATTAGTTAACAAAGACACCTTCATTTTACCACTGTTACATATAAAGTTGGGGCTCATGAAGAATTTTGTAAAAGCGTTAGATAAAACGAGCAAAGCTTTCACTTATCTTCGAGAAAAGTTTCCGCAAGTTAGCGATGCAAAGATAAAGGAAGGTATCTTTGTAGGACCTCAGATTAGGAAAGTTATTGCAGACAAACAATTCGAGAACTTGTTACATGGTAGGGAACTTCGCGCATGGATGGCATTCAAATCGATCGTCGATAACTTTCTGGAAAATCACAAATCTGTCGACTATGTTGCATATTGTTAAGCAGTGCATAGATGCATACATAATTATGGGCTGTAACATGTCCCTCAAAATCCATTTGCTCGATTCGCATCTTAACTTTTTCCCTGACAACCTTGGCGAAGTCAGTGATGAACATGGAGAATGATTCCATCAAGATATCGCCGTAATGGAGTCACGTTATCAAGGACGGTGGAGTGTGTCCATGCTTGCCGATTATTGTTGGATGCTTCATCGCGATGTACCACATGCCATTCACCGACGAAAGTCGACTGCAAAGAAATTCAAGCCTACATAACTGTTATACTTCTTGTACGAATGATGTTGTAATACTGTATGCGTTGTTAAAAAAAACTTCAATTGCATATTTCTAGAGATCCCGACCTGATAGAGAAAAACGGTTTGCAGATTTAAAAACAGCGCATTAAAATTGACCAGAAAAACATAGAAATGTTAGAGAAAGAAAAAAAAAGTTTTTTTTTTGTTAGTCAGTGTTATCAGTGTGGATACCAGAATCTTATCATTTATGCATCTGCATCTTTGTGTGAACTTCATTCATTTTTCAAATAATGTATTTTATGTGTCAGACAGTCTCAGGAGTCTTCTGAGCATGATTATCTATGTGTTGTGAGGCTGAGAGTTGAGTGCTCTCTCACTATTAATCACCTAGATAAATTTAGCCTACACCACCAAAATACGCAGACAAGAACCCTCGACAAAACTCTGTCATGTCTCTCTGCTGTTTCTTTCTCGAAGTGTTTTTCTATCTTCTACCCCTTTTACGCTGTGGTATTCAGGAAAAGATCTGTCTTGTAATGCTGTCTACTGGATATCACGCGTATTCATAATACTGTACTCTGTTGGGTGCTGATTTTATTTTTGTGAAACACGATTTTCGTTTATATTCTAGAACAGTATCGCACATATTGTTCGGCAATTCTTTCCAGTGTACTGTCGGTTTGACTATCTATCTATCTATCTATCTATCTATCTATCTATCTATCTATCTATCTATCTATCTATCTATCTATCTATCTATCTATCTATCTATCTATCTATCTATCTATCTATCTATCTATCTATCTATCTATCTATCTATCTATCTATCTGTCTGTCTGTCTGTCTGTCTGTCTGTCTGTCTGTCTGTCTGTCTGTCTGTCTGTCCATCTATCATTCTATCGTTCTATCTGTCTGTCTGTCTGTCTGTCTGTCTTATATCTATCTGTCTATCCATCTACGGTGTCTACGCCACATCCTTGGTATTTCGTGGAAGGACAAAGTGATAAATTTTGACGTGTTCACTTGCTGACCTTCACAGCATGTATAAACTGCTTTGACAACGCAGACTACGCTGGCTTGGACATGTCCGCCGCATAGAAGATGGTCGCATCCCGAAACATATCTTCTACGGACCTGAGAAGATGAAGCGGCCGATCGCACCAATTGGCGATGCTCTCTAGGGCGCCCACTCAGATTGATCGAAAAGAAGCTTTCACGGCAAGCAGAAGAGATGAGAAAACGTTGAAAGAAACACCACGAAAATAATCATCTGTGGGCTCTCACCTCAGGGGCACAATCCCATAGTTAGTTATGAATGATGGAGCTATTTATTCTTATTATTATCTGTCTGTCTGTCTTGCCTGCATGATCCAGTATAAAGATGCTGGATTAAAGTTAAACAAATAGCATGAAGTGAGATGAGCTTCAGGGCCCAAATCTGAACCAGTTTACAAATAAAGTTACTTCGTTCGTCCACTGCTATCGGTTTGTCGTCTGCTTACACTCCTGTCAGTCTGTCTGATTATCTATCTGCATGTCTTCAATTATAATTTTCTGTGTCATTTCATTTGTCAGTCTGTTTGTCTATGTGTCATTCTATCTTGCCTGCTGTCTGCCTATGCGCCTTACCAAC
>JAMPIV010008514.1:0-2500 GCA_024509875.1 Oreohelix idahoensis
TTTTTTTCTTTTTTCTCTTTTTCTTCTTCTTTATTTTTTTTCTTTTTAATCTTTCCTTTTTTTCTTCCCCACCTTCTTATTCTTCTATTTTTCCTTTTTTTTTCCCTTCTTTTCTCTTTCCCAAATTTTTTTACACAAATTTTTCTTTTTTTCCTTTTTTTCCTTTTCCTTCTCCTTCTTTTTTCTATTTTTTTTTCCCTTTCTTCTTCTTTCCATTTTTTTACTTCCCCTTTCACTAAATCATTTTTCTTCTAATTTTTTCTCCAATTCCAATTTCAATCATTATTTTTTTCTTTTCGTCTTTTTCTCTTCTCCTTTTCTTTTCTTTTTCTCATTTCTTTTTTTTTCTATTTCTCTTCAATCTAACATTTTTTTTTTTCTTTTTTTTCTATTTTCTTTCTTTTCCATACTTATACTCACTTTTCCACTTTTTCTCCTTTTAATTTTCAACTTTTTATAATCTTCTTTTTTCCTCCTTTATCTTTTTTTTTTCTTTTTACCTTTTCAGATTTATTTTTTTTTTTTCCTTCCAACCTCTTTCCATTTTACTTTTTTTCCTTTCCCACCCCATTTCTCTTCTTTTTTTTCTCATTCTATCACTTATTTTTTTCTTTTTTTTTTTCTTATTTCTCTTTTTTTCTTCCTTCTTTTTTTTTTTCCCTTCCTTTTTTCCTTTTCTCCATCTAACTTCCTATGTTCTTTCTTCCTCTTTTTTTTCCCCCACTTTTTAACTTACTTCTTTCTTTTCCTCAAATCTTTTTTCCCTTTTTCCCCTCCAATTATTCCCATAACTTCACCCTCACTTCATCCTTTTTTTTTTCAAATCTTTTTTCTTTTTATTTTTTTTTTTTTTTTTTTTCTTTTTTTTACCTTTTTTCCCTATATCCCACAAAATCTCAATTATAACCCCACATTTCTCCCATACCTTTTTTTCCCCTCTTTCCCTCTAAATCTCCTTCTCCCCTTTTCCCTTAAAACTTTCACTTCTTCCCCCCTTTTTAAAAACTTTTTCTTATTCCCTAATTCCTTACCAAATTCTCTTCTTTTTTCTCCCTTTTTTTATTTCCCTTTTCCCCATTCTTTAATTTCTTTTTTTTTCTTCCTTCAAAAAACACATTCCCCTTCCCCATTTCTAACCTTTCCTATCTTTCCCTAATCCTCTCATTTCCCTTTTTTTTCCCCCTACCCTATCAACCTTCCCTCCTATTTTCCCTTTTTTTCTTTTTCCCCAACTAATTTCCTTTATTTCCTGATTCTTTTTTTTTCTCCCCCCTCTTTTTAAACTTCTTTACTTGGCAACTTCCCACTTTTTCAACTTTAAATTTCTTTAAAAATTTAATTTTTTTCTTATTCATTTTTCTTTTTTTTTCTTTTTTTCTCCTTTTTTTTTTTTCTTTTATCAAACCAACTTTTTCTTTTCTTTCCTTTTTATCTTCTTCCTTTTTTTTTTCATTTTTTTTCTCTTTTTTTTTTATTTTTTATTTTTTTTTTTTCTTTTCCTTTTTCTTTTCTAATTCTTTTTCTTCTTCTTCACCTCTTTTCTTTTCCTTTTCCACATTTTTCTCTTCTTTTTCCTCTTTCAACCCCCCACTCCCTTTTCTTCATCCTTTGAATCAATTTTTTTACCTCAATTTTTACTTTCTTTTTCCCTCTTCTCTCTTTTCTCTTTCTTCTCTCTTCCCTTTTTTAAACTAGTTTCTCTTGCACATCCATTCCCTTTTTTCTCCCTTTCTTTTTTTTTCTTAAAATTTACCTTTCCTAATTTTACTTTCTTTCCCTTCTAAATTAATCTCCCTATCTCTTTTTTTCTTCGACCTAACTTATTTTTTCTTTTTTTCTTTTTCTCTTTCCTTTCAAAAAATTTTTTAATTTCCCTTTTTTTTTTTTTTTTTTTTTCCTTTTCCTCTTTTTTTTTTTTTCTCCTTCCCTTTTTTTTTATACTTTTTTTTTTTTTCCTTCTTTTTTTTTTTTTTTTCCCCTTTTTTTCTATTTTACTTTTTTTTTTTTTTTCTTTTTTTTTTTCCATTCCTTTTTTTCTATTTCTTTTTACCTTTCTTTATTTTTTATTTTTCTTTTTTTACCAATTTCTCCCTTCCTTTTCTTTTTCTCTTTTCCTTTTTTTTCATTTCCTTTTTTTTCTTTTTTTTTTTCTTTTTTTCTCCTTCCCCTTTTTCTCTTTTTTTCTTTCTTTCTCATTTTCATTTAATTTCTTCTTACTTTTTTTTTTTTTTTTTTTTTTTTCTACCCTTCTTTCAAACCTTTCTCTTTTCTTAACAAAATCCCCCCCAACTCTAAACTTTTACTTCCCTTTTTTTCCCTCCTTTTACTCTAATTTTTATCCTTAAAACCCTTTTCCCCCTTTTTTTTTTCTTTCTTTTTTTTTTCTTTTTCTTTTAATACCCCTTTTCCTTTTAAACTTTTTTCTTTTCCTACTTTTTTTCAATTTTTTCCTTTTTTCAAATTTTTTTCTTCTCCTTTTCCCTTTCTCATTTTCCTTCTT